>JAESUZ010004504.1:0-39554 GCA_017311185.1 Proteles cristata cristata | reverse complement strand
GAGCTCATGGTTTTGTTTTTAGCCTCTATTCCTTCAAGAAGATAATTTGTGGGGCGCCTGTGTGGCTTAGTTGGTTAAGCATCCGACTTTCGCTTAGGTCATGATCTCGCGGTTCGTGGGTTCGGGCCCCGCATCAGGCTCTGTGCTGACTGCCAGCTCAGAGCTTGGAGCCTATTTCAGAGTCTGTATCTCCCTCTCTCTCTGGCCCTCCCCTGCTCACACTGTCTCTCTCTCTCTCTCTCTCTCTCCTAGAAATAAATAAAAATATTAAAAAAAAGAAAAGAAGATAATTTGTGGCAGCTTTCTCATTGCCTCATGGGAACATGGAAAGATCTGGCATAATCTAGGTCCTGTTGCCCATGGTAGTGATCTCAGTAGTACACATTATATTGGCATTTCCACCTCCTCAGTCTCACTTTCGTCATCCTTCATTCCTGTTTCCCAGGAATCAGCTCCCAGGAGATAAACCATATGTATGCAAGTCCTTGTCCAGCCCCTGTTTTCAAGGAACTGAAATAATAATAAAGAAATAATAATAAAGAAAGATGGCAGGGACTGATAGAGGAGGAGATCACAGGAGGTGAAGAAATTTTCTCTGTATGCCAGTCATTATATGTAACTGCCTACTTAACAGTTCCATTTAGTTGTCTCAAAAAATAACTGCATGATTTCTTCTGTAGTCAAATTCCTGATCTTTCTGTGTAATTCCCCTCCACTTCAGGTTTTGTAGCCCCTCTCATCCAGTAACAAAGCCTTAGGAATCATTCTTGGCACATTCCCACTTCACTCCTGCTGAACATCCATCACCAAATCCAATTGGTTTTCTCTCCTAAATATTTCTCTTTTTTTATGTTTTATTTCTGAGAGAGAGAGAGAGAGAGAAGAAAAGAGCATGTGAGCGGAGGAGGGTCAGAGAGGAAGGAGACACAAGGCTCAAGCAGGCTCAGGCTCTGAGCTGGCTGTCAGCACAGGAGGCCGACTGCCGAGCCGGGCACAAACCGTGAGATCATGACCTGAGCTGAAGTTGGATGCCCAACCGACTGAGCCACCCAGGCACCCCATCTCCTAAATATTTCTTGGATTGGCTTTACTCTTTGGATTTATCCTCCACTGCCCTTTCCCAATCCATCACGTCTTTCCTAGACTGTTAAAACAGCCTTGTGGTGGGATAACCATAGTCCTGGTTTGCTGTGGGCAGACATGGGTTATAGCTATTGCCTTAGTGTGAATCATAGTGGCCCTTTTCACTCTTAACACTATTGCAGTTTTCATGATAATAACATGCTCATTCCAATCTAAACAAGTCTCTCATTTATTCTTTCTCTCCTACAGAGGAGATATTTATATTTTTTCAAAATATAAATATGAAAGCAGAACTCTCTTTAAAACACTTCAGTGGTTTCCAATTGTTCTCAAAATAAAAATTAAAATATCTAATAGCTTACAGGATATTGTGTCATGTCTTCGTTCCGATTTCATCTCCCACATGCCAGATACCATATACTGTTTGCTGTTATATCTTCACATTGGCCTGCTTTCTGCTTTATTTTCTAAGTGCTGCCTTTTACCTACTACTCGCCATTGTCCATACTGACCCATTTGCTTAGGACACTATCCCCCCAGAGGCATCTAGGTGGCTCAGTCAGTTAAGCAGTTAAGCCTCCAACTCTTGATTTCGGCTCAGGTCATGATCTCATATTTGTGAGATTGTCCCCCACACCAGGCTCTGTGCTGACAGTGTGGGGCCTACTATGGATACTCTCTTCCTCTCTCTCTTCCCCTTCCTCCCCCATCGTGCACATGGCCTCTCTCTCTCAAATAAAATACATAAATGCTTTTTTTTTTTTAAAAAGGACACTCTCCCCTTGATTTTTCCATCTGATACCTACTTATTTTACAAGGTTCCACTCCCTGTTGTGCTCAGTGAGGACTCTTCCAACTTTGCAGACTAGGTGAAATCCTCCATTGCCGATGTAAATAACATCATTCATACTTCTTTTACAGAGCACATATCAAATCTTCCATTTATTTCTGGAATAATTTGAGTTTGGATTGGTCTTTTCCCTTGATTGTGAGCTTCTTGAAGACAGACTTGGGTCTTTTTGACTTACCAAAAAGAAAGGTGCCCAGGAGTGAGTAGGCTTGCAGAAAAAGTGTTGTCAAATCACACTCAGGCCAGTGATGCTTGTGTTCATCCTGTATGGAGTTTGGATCATTTTGGCAACTTGATGTTTTGTAACCTGTTTTTTTCCCCATCTTTGCTGCATATCTGTCTCCCTGTTTTTCTCAGCTTTCTTCCCCTACATTTTCTCCCTAACTTTCTCTCTGCTACAAATTATACTCAGAACAAGACAGGATCCACTTTCCATTGATTTTGATGTCAGTACTTTGAGTGACAGCTCCATGTGGAGAACTTTGAACCTCCTGCTGACTCATTGTTGACTTAAAAAAAAAATACTCATCTTCTTTCTGAATCCACTGGGTAAATGTGTGCCTACAAAATAGACAAAACCTCTAGAACAAAAACTGTATGAACATCAGAAGTATTGGTCTGGCCTTGATTTCTAGACTCAAAAGTATCATACCAAATTTAAAAAGAGGAGGAGGGGAGGTTTTAAAGTATTTTTATCATTTAATACAACTTTTCACCAATTTATTTTGTGGTTTTAATGTGAGACCATGAAATGCCTTTCCAGTGTGTATCATCCTCAGTATTTCTATGTGTAAGAAGAGAACAAAGATACTGTTTGAGAATAAAAAATGTTGCGGTGGTAGAAAAATTGAGTTTAAAGTGTTTCTTTGGAAACTGTCACGTAACTTCTGTCTCTAGCTCCGTTCGCTGAAGAATCATTGTTTCCTTGCAACAAATTGGTCACTTTCATTCTTCTCACCTATAAGTCTTTTCTGTTCTTTATATTTCATTCAAACATGTCTCTTGTCTCCTTTGATTTTTGTTCTTAGTTCTTCATTTTTTACTCCCTTTGTCATCTGTGTGACATAAAGGATCTGCCACCCCAAATCCTTTACTATATTTATCTTACCAGTGTTTACTGTCCTGTCAAATGTACTCTTTAGAAATCCCTTGGTTTTCTAAGTTTCTATCCTGTCTTCCTTTTTTATGGTCTATTCGCTTCTTAAGATGAATTATGAATACATTAGATCAGCTCATTTCATTTTCTGTGCACTTTTAACATGGCATTGTTGGTATATATACATTTTTTAAATTGTATTTTACCTTGAGGATTAAGATGTAATTTATATTAATCCACTAGGCAAGATTTCATTGTTAATATGCCCTTAGCTCCAGTTCTATAACTTTACCCTCAGTGCTTTTGATGGTCTTAACCTAGCATCACTCATCCCTTTTCAATTTTAAATCTCTCTTGTCTTAGTTTTGGAGGTTGGATATTCTCTTGTTTGGCTTAGTTTTGTTTTCAGTGACCTCTCTGCTCACTTACTGGCATTCCTACTTTGTTGATATTTTTCCTCTGTCGGCCCCTTAAATGTTGGTATCACCCAGGGCTTAACCCCTGCCAAGTCTACAACCCTTTATAGCTGGCATCTATTCTAATATGCCATATTCCATGCTGTACTTTTTGTCAAATTTCTTCTGCATTCTTATATTTTTTATTTTTTATTTTTATTTTTTTCTTCTTCTTTATTTTTAAAATTGTGATTAAAAACACATAACCCAAAATTTATCATTTTAACTCAACTCACTTTAGTACCTCTTCAGTGTATTAAAGAATCCAAAGTAAAGACTACTGAAACCATACCAATGTAGATCTCTAGCTCAGACTTCTCTCCTTAGGTCCAGACCCATATTTTCACCTGCCGACCAGCTACCGCTTAGACATTCCACACAGTCTTCAAACTCAGCATGCCTGGATTTTATGTTATCACGGTCTTCAGGAAATCTATGCTTCTTACTATATTCCATATTTTGGTCAGTGGTATTACTATTCACCAACTTAGAAGTCAAGGAGTCATTCTGGCCCTTTTTTTATTTTTTACTATTATGCAATCAGTCACTAAGCCAGACTACTCTGAACGTCTTGAATCAGCCGTACCATTTTGTAAAAATGCAAAGCCTCATCATTGGTCTTCCTGTCTCTCCAATTTCTCTTACACACTAGAAATTCCTGGAAAATGAACATTTTTTAAAGTTTATTTATTTTTGAGAGAGACAGAAAGTGCACCCACAGTGAGGAAGAGGGGAAGAGAGAGAATAAAAGAGAGTATCCCAAGCAGGCTCCACACTTTTAACACAGAGCCTGACACAGGGCTCGAAATCATGAACCATGAGATCATGATCTAAGGTTTAATCAAGAGTCGGACACTTAACCAACTGAGCCACCCAGGCGCCCTGAAAATGAACTTTTTCACATGCATTAGGTTATATAGTAGTTATCCTTTTTCTCTAGGATAAAAGCTAAATCCCTCAGCTTGGTACACAAGGGCTTTCACAATTTGGTAACACTAGGATATCTATGTTATTTCTTGCATCTTCCATCATTCTATTGATAACCAAATAATACTAAACTGTTTGTAGTTCCCCAGTCACTAAATGTTGCCTTTCTAACTTAACAAATACTATCTCGTCTACTAGAAATATACTTCTCACCATTCACTCTCGGTAAACTCAGACTTTCAGCTCAAAATAGTATTTGCATATGTACCTACCTTCCTGCCTAGTCTTCCTCCACACTACCATTTTGGTATTTACCTCTATTTCAACAAGTATTGTTATATTTCATTAAAGTTTGTTGTTGGCATATATGTCTCCTGCTAAGACAGACACTTCCTATGTGCAGGAATAGTGTCTTATTTATTTTTGTAACCCCAGTGATGCGTTTAATTGTTAAGATGTTTGGGGTTGCAAGAAGGACAATGCTCATTCAGAGTGGCTTAAACAATAGGGATAATTAATCTCCCATAAATGGAAGTTCAGAGATTAGAGCAGACTACAAACACAGTACAGACAGGTCTGGAACTCTTTCTATATAATTTTATTTATTCACAATTTCACTTCATGTCACCTCTGACCTCCTCACACTAATCTCTCTCCAGTTTCAAGATGGCTGCCAGCAGCAAATGAGGTAACCTGAGTTTTTGTTACTGTGAGTGACAGAATCTCTTTCCTGAAGGATAGGTTCAGAGATTTATCCACCAGTCAGATCAGCCAATCTAGGTCTACTCCTATATCACTAATATTCAGAGTGATGTCATGGACTGATTGACTTAAACGCTGAGTTCCTAAACCAAAGCCAAGAGGATGGGATTGTCTTGATTGGCCTAGAATCTAAACCTCAGATGAATTTGAATTCACCTATAGAACTGAGGGTGAAGTCCATGGAAGCCTGAAGAGAAATGAAATTCTCTTATGAAGTAGAAATGCAGTATGGGTACAGGGGTATCACAGCATTCACTCCTTTGGCATGGTGTTGGGCCCAGAGATCGGGAGTTAATAGTTTTTCAACGAACCTATGAAACATGGTATCTTCAAGAGGTGTGTAAAGTCGGTAACAATGAGAAAGAATTTTATTTATTCTAATTTTTTAACATTTGTTTATTTTTGAGAGAGCGAGAGAGAGCATGATTACAAGCAGGGAAGGGACAGAGAGGGAGACAGGGTCTGAAGCAGGCTCTGTACTGTGAGCACAGAGCCCAGTGAGGGGCCTGAACTCATGAACTGTGAGATGATGACCTGAGCCGAAATCAAGAGTCAATTGCATAACCAACTGAACCACCCAGGCACCCCAGAATTTTAGAAGAGCTAATCATACACAAGTTAAACATTCACATTAGGAGGATCTTATCCTTTTTTTGACCTTTGCCTGAATCTGATCTTGGCCTAAATCTGAAAGGTAACAGGAGCGTTTTTAAATATATTTTTAACAATTAGCTTAACAATGTTAATTGGGATGTATATAGCTCAGCTAAGAAAAAAATACCATCGTAATAAGCTCATCATAATAAGATATTGTCAGGAAGATGATACTGGCTTACAACTACTCTGCTTTTTAGTGTATTCTCGGTTTCTGCAGACCTAATAAAAAGGGATTATCTCAGCATCCTATAAGTTTAATTTTGAAAAACAAGAAACCATGAATAATGGAAATCATTTCAAAACATCTTCAACACACATCTAAAATATGAAACAGCTAAATCAGAGGCTCTTAATAATTTAATCAGTGAAGCATAACTGGAAGATTTAGAAAAAGTGCCTAAACTATTAAAAGATTCTTCAGCTGCTGCTTAATGTCGATATCAAGTTATTTCTTACCCTGGCAAACAGCCAAGCTATTCCCTGGTCAAATCCGCTTTTCAGCATTTAGTGGTCCTCTCAATCATTCTGATCACAGCCCCAGGAATGTTTCACAGCAACTCCGCAACAATAGTATATTACTGTTGGGTCTTGAATTTTGAGGTAGTTTATCTTCCAGAAAGGATATGAATAGAGCAATAAGACCAAGTAGAGTGAGCTTTATTAATGATGCCCAAGATTTTAGACATATACTATAACCTTCAATCAATTTTACTACCACTTCCCATATTGTCATTTTGCTCTAAACCAGTCCAACTGTGTTATAGTTTCAGACAATACAATGTTAGAATTTTTTCTTTCAAAATATAAAGTTGTCAGGAAAACCTGTATATAATAACTTCCTTAGCATTTAACCCTAAAGAGTAAACCTTTTAGTAATTCCTGTATATCTAGAATATAATTTTCCATTGTTATGACTTATGTTCACAATTTAATGAAAATAAAAATAACTTGAATATCTTTCTTAAAATGCCTTGGAAATAAATACATCAGTGCATTTATCTCTATCTCTCTCTTATTGAGTAGGTACAGACCTCTCACCAAGTTAGCAATTATTCAATAATAAGATTTTAGGCGTGCCTGGGTGGCTCAGTAGGCTAATTGTCCAACTCTTGATTTCAGCTCATGTCATGATATCACCGTTCATGAGTTTGAGCCCTGCATCAGACTCTGCCCTAACAGTGCGGAGCCTGCTTGGGATTCTCTCTCCCTCTCTCTGGCCCTCCCCTGCTCATGCTTTCTGTCTCTCTCAAAATAAATAAATAAAACTTTAAAAATTTTTATTTAAAAATATAATAATACTATTTGAATGAAAACCATTCTATTAGACTGAATTCATACTACAAGATTCACATTAGAAAAGGTTTCCTATGTATGAACCCATTACTTCTTTTAGGAAAATATTTTAAATGAAAATGAAATCCCCATGTTGATTTCTAGTGATAAAATATGTTTTGAAAGCTTTTTGTATTTTGACAATTTTGCTTTAGTGCAGACAATCAGAAGTGATTTAATAGAGTAAGAAATAATTTTAAAAATAACACATGTAGTTTAGTTTTCATAATATAAGTAGAAAATCTTAAATTTTTGTTCTAAGATAAATAATTCATATGAAGTGACAGAAAATTACTTTGTGCAAGTCCATGATATGTAGTTACTTCCAGTGGGCTTGATAACATCCAGCCCATTGGGTGGTTGGGTGGTTAAAATATGTAAAGTTTCTTTTTTTTTTTTTGATATTTTTATTTATTTCTAGGAGAGAGAGAGAGAGAGAGAGAGAGAGAGAGCAGGGGAGGGTCAGAGAGAGAGGGAGATACAGGCTCTGAAATTGGCTCCAGGCTCTGAGCTGGCAGTCAGCACAGAGCCTGACGTGGGGCTCGAACCCATGAACCGTGAGGTCATGACCTAAGTGAAAGTCAGATGCTCAACCGACTAAGCCACCCAGGCGCCCCAAAATATGTAAAGTTTCTAGCACTGATCTCATGTTCTGAGAAACTTTTGGGCAGAGGTGAATCCCTTAACACCTAAGTAAGCCTAGCTGATTACACACATCTGCTTTTTGATTTGCAACAACTCTTGGACACATTTCTTGAGAATATTAAGGATCTACTAAACTATATTAAAGCAATTCAATGGGGCGCCCGGGTGGCTTAGTCGGTTGAGCGTCCGACTTTCGCTCAGGTCATGATCTCGCGGTTCGTGGGTTCGAGCCCTGCGTCGGGCTCTGTGCTGACTGCCAGCTCAGAGCCTGGAGCCTGCTTCATTCAGTCTGTGACTCCCTCTCTCTCTGACCCTCCCCTGCTCACGCTGTCTCTCTCTCTCCTATAAATAAATGAAAACATTTAAAAAAAAAATAAAGCAATTCAACCTAAGAATTTCAATGCTCAGACGTGACAGATTTTAAAGTTCAGCATTGGAATTTCCACAAATTCCTTCCAATTCTAGAATTTTGTAATTGGTTCAATAAAGAATAATAAGAGGAACTATGTAATCAAAGACACAGAAATTATTTACATTAAGACTGTGATCAACATAAGAATTCAGAAAAAGAGATCATCAGGGTTAACTGATATTGTCAATAGTGTCTTCATATATCTGATATTCTGACCATAAAGAATAAGAAGGATTAGAATAGGTGAAGAAGATACTCAAGTCTGAGAAATAGCTTGGACAAATTTATTTTTTTAAAAGAGTGAAGGGATATTGAGTATTGAAGGAAGAGACTGGCTAGTCTGAAAAGAATATGTGCACTTGGGGGAAATAGTGGAAAGTAATTTTCTGTAAGTAGAAGGAGACAAATTCAAGTTTTTAGGCATGATCCTTAGGTGTTTCTCAACCTTCATCTTCTCCTGATCCCTAACCCACAGTCTCATTACCCTGATGGGTCACATGTCATTAGACAGTCACACGTCTAATGTATTCACATTAGAGGCAGCATACATAAAAATGAGTGAAATCGACTTGTAAGATAGCCAAATTCAAGTGTATCAGCTCTGACTGTGTCATCTGTCTCTCACTCAGAAAACCATATCAGAATGTAAGTACATGAGAGTACTGTTATATTGACAATCTTGAGTCTGCTCTAATTTATAAAACTACTAAACCATTTCCAAAATTGAGTTTTTCTATCTATGATACTACCTGTCTTCAAATAATTATCATATCATTGTTAAGTAACACTGAAACTTAAACCAACTGTAAGGGAAAGGAATTGGAGTTTTGAAGATAGTTGATCATATTAGTATTGTGAGGTAGTGATCATTATTACACAGATTCTCAACCAAGGGGCTAGAGATAATGGAGATTTTCCAGAATTATGGAAAGGAATTCTCAATTCTCTGAGCACACCAAGCATTTTCTTGAATCAAATTAATGACTTATCTTCCACGTATAGGTAGTAGATATTTTCAGAGTGATATGAATGTTACTAGTAAAATGCAAAAACATATTGAAGTATTACTAAATTCAGAATAAATTGATTTTTGTCACTATTTTTCTCAATCTATGCCTACTAGATATACAGTTATGCATGGATGTGTAATATTTTTGAGATTTTTAAAGTCATGATCATAATATAGTAAATCACTGGCACAGTAAAAAGATGACTGAATTGGGAAATCGTAGGCCTAAGATTCAGTCATCATTTGGTCTCTTGCTATCTGGGACCTGGGAATCTTGGACAAACAATTCAGTAGTTTGGACCATGGTTTCCTTAATTGTTCACAATTTTTTTTTTCTTAATGACACAACTTTTGAAAATGCCACCGACTGGGGCGCCTGGGTGGCTTAGTTGGTTGAGCGTCCAACTTTCGCTTAGGTCATGATCTCACGGTTCGTGGGTTCGAGCCCCGCGTCGGGCTCTGTGCTGACTGCCAGCTGGGAGCCTGGAGCCTCTTTCAGAATCTGTGTCTTCCTCTCTCTCTGACCCTCCCCTGCTCGCGCTGTCTCTTTCTCTCTCTCCTAGAAATAAATAAAAATATTTAAAAAGAAAAAGAAAATGCCACCAACATATAGCATCTATGACTGTAGATGTATAAAACAGATAAACTTTTCTGAAAATCTTTTCAAGTTTCTGTAACTTGTATCTACATGGCATTGAAAATGAAGTTATTTTTATAGTGATTTACTTATTCATTTTTGTGATTTGGTGATGGCAGAATCTGAATCAATAAGTCCAAAAAGATCATTCCCAAAAAAAGATAAAAGAGCCCTGACTTATTACTGTTTCACCTATTAAAGTCACCAGGCTATGGTAACGTCAGGCCCCCATTGTCAGTCACAAAGATTATCCATCTCAGCCATATGGTCTCTGAGTGCCTCAGCCCATATGCCCTTCCTTCCATTTCATTTGTACTTCAGCTTGAATGGGAACATCAGGCGCCGAATAGTAAGTTGGCCCTACTTTGTCTTGGGGAATTAGCCTTTCTGCCTAGCAGTTTGTTTCTGTTCAGGTTTTTATGTTCGACACAAAGTGTATTTTAGGAATTAAACTCATAGAAATTAACAATTTTTAATAAGAATAGCTATTGAAATATAATGTGATCATGCCTTTGAGGTAGGGCAAAGTAGGGAAAACAAGTTTGGTGACTATTTTTTCATTTTTTCCACCATGTAACAGGACCGAAATAAAGAATTCTACCAATTTAAAATTATATAGACATAGATATAGTTATCGATTCCTCAAAAATGCGTATGTCCTTTTCTATTTTCTGTAGTTTGATAAACCCTAGATAGGAGTTAATGTTTCAATGTTTAAGTTTATTTTCTTTCTTTCTTATGCCTTACTTTTATGTAACAAGGTAGAGATTCTGTAACATAATGAAAAATATCCCCCCCTTCTGTATCTTTTGGTCTCAAAATAATGAAGTAATATAGACTACAATATCAACAGTAGAGGAAATATATATTTACTTCTAGTTCCAAAATAACTTGGGATAAAGGAAACATCAGTTTTAAAGATTATTATATTTCTCCTAATTAAAAAATAGCATAATTTTCCACTGTGGACTGTGCAGTTAACTTAAAATCTTTGAGGGGCGCCTCAGTGTCTCTGTCGGTTGAGCATCCAACTTCGGATCAGGTCATGATCTCGTGGTTTGTGGGGCTGAGCCCCGCGTCAGGCTCTGTGCTGAATGCTTGCTCAGAGCCTGGAGCCTGTTTCGGATTCTGTGTCTCCTTCTCTGCCCCTCCTCCACTCACGCTCTGTCTTACTCTGTCTCTCAAAAATGAATAAATGTAAAAAAGTAAAAAAAATTATTAAAAATCTTTGAATCTTAAATATGACTTCATTTTATTTAAAAGGCTTTTTTAGGGTCTACTGGGTGGCTCAGTCAGTTGGTCATCCAACTTCAGCTGGAGTCATCATCTCAAAGTTCTGTTTGTGAGTTCAAGACCCACATTGGGCTATGGGCTGACAGCTCAGAGCCTGGAGCCCACTTCAATCTGTGTGTGTGTGTCTCTCTCTGCCCTTCCCTCTCCCTCCTTCTCTCTCTCTCTCTCAAAAATAAACATTAAAATGTTTTTTAAAATGTATTTATTTAAACTCAAGTTATTTAGCATACAGTGTAATATTGGGTTCAGGAGTAGAATTTAGTGGTTCATCACTTACATAGAATACCCAGTGCTCATCCCAACAAGTGCCCTCTTTAATGCCTGTCATCCATTCTGCCCATCCCCCCTTTCCCTCCCTTCCAGCAGCCCTCAGTTTGTTCTCTGTATTTAGAGTCTGTTATGGTCTGCCTCCCTCTCTGTTTGTCTGTAATTGTTCCTTCCCTCCCCCTCTGTTCATCTGTTTTGTTTCTTAAATTCCACATCTGAGTAAAATCATATGGTATTAAAAGTTTATTTTTAAGTATTGTTTTAAAATACAAAATCTGATGTAATTCCATATAATACCTATGAAACATTGGCATCATGGAAAAAGTACCGGTATTAATAGGGTTTAAATGATTGACAGATTTTTTTGAGAGAAACTAGCATTAGCCCCAATCTAATGAAATTTCCTGTTCTTCAGCAGCAAAAATAAGGTTTAGAATGAACCAACTCTACAACAGTACGGCTTCACAAATCTTTTTAAATCAACAAAGTATGCTACATTCCTATTTCAGAAACCATAAACTGTAGACTCAGAGCTTTCCCGGGCTCTCGTTACTATCTTAATTTGAGACCCATTCATCCAAATGATTAAGACAATGAGATTCAAGTCCAAAGCAATAGCAAGTATGGGCATGAAAACTGTCACGCTATTGCTCCTGGGAGTTTTGCCATTTCAATAGCATGATTTATAACCATTGAACAATATGTTTTTATTTATTATTCTACTTTGCAAAGGCATTTGAGATGGTTTGGCGGGCATGATTTAAATAAACACACATCCCAATCTTATTTTTGTGCTTGTAACAAGCAGCTTTCCATACATAATTGGTACTTGTTTTCTACCTTTGAATTTTGATTCCTATCGTATATTTGGTAGTTATTGCATTTGTCGGCAATGGTGTGCTTTTCTACAAGTGAAACGAAAACATGAATTGATTTTGATGTAGCTAGTTTCACTATTACAGTTAGTGTGTCTGCCATACCCACAGTTCATAATGTGTTTACTGACCCAGCACTTTAAAAGCCAAGTTTAGCCCAGCATAATCACCTCAAACCAATACAGGACAGTGGTTACATTTCCAGTGTCATTACGGAGACAGAATTCAAGACTTGGGTGTTTGGACAGTGTGTGGGTTCGAGCCCTGCATCGGGCTCTGTGCTGATGGCTCAGAGCCTGAAGCCTGCTTCAGATTCTGTGTCTCCCCCTTTCTCTGCCCCTCCCATGCTCATGCTCTGTCTCTCTCTGTTATTCAATACATATTTTTTTAAAAAAGACTTTGGCGTTTGGATTTGTCAAGCTCTTTGGTGTTTTAGTTATAGGGTGTGTTTAGATTTCTCTTAAACAGCAACTCAGATGATAAACTGAACCTTGAGTATAACCAACGAGTATAAAATTTTGTCTAAGCCCATAAGTAATAAATATGCCACCAATCCTCTGCATGTTTTTTGTCATTTTCTAGAACATTCAGTTGAATATTGACTGTTATAATGTGTGATACCAATAAGCAATTAATTTTAAATATTATTCTAAGTTTGAATGCCTGGGAACATCATGTCACTTTTATGTATGAGAAACAAACTATGATGTATATTGACCAAAGGAATTGTATCTTAGATTGGAATCCTTGGAAAGCAGTCTCTGAGAACAAAAGTTGCATATATAAAGTGTACTGGAAAGCCTTCTAGGTAGATCTACCTGCAAGAACATGAAAGGGGCAATACTGGGCAGAGGGGATCTGACAGTCAATCGGAAAAAAGGAAGCACTGGAGCTGGATTCATTCTTTAGAGTTGTCTTCAACTGCAGTAGGGAGGCTAGAACTTGGTTTCCATGCACTAAGAGGAAGCTGCAGGCAGAGATGCAGCTGTAATCCATTAGCAGTCATCACTCATAGTTTCTGGGGCCCATCCACCTCAGGAGAGAACCTCGGTGGATCATGGTAGTATCCACCACAGATAGGTTTTGGCATATTCTCATTGCCCCACAAAGGTTACAAAGAGGATATAAAGGAGCAGTGATGACAGAAAAATGAATTGGTCATTTCCCACTGGCCCTTTATATATCAGAACTAGTGTTACTTATAAGGTGGTCATTATTTGGTATTCAAAATCTCTTTTAACCCTCATTAATGAAGAAGGGAAAGAAAAATGTTCATATGTCACCTGGTCCATGAAATTCACTTTTTAAAATAGTGGCAAAAAACACATAACACAAAATTTACTATCTTACCCATTTTAAAGTATACAGTACAGTAGCATTAACTATATGTACTTTGTCGTGCCAAATATCTCTAGAAATTGTTCATCTTGCAAAATCAAACTCATTACCAAATGATAGGACTCTCTTCTTCTAAGTCTGAGTAATATTTCCATGTATGAGTACATCCCATTGTTTTATCCATTCATCTCTCAGTGGGCATTTAGGTTGTTTCTGTCTCTTGGCTATTGTGTATTATGCTGTAATGAACATAAGAGTATCCCAATATTTCTATCTCTTTGAGATCCTATTTTTTCATTTCTTTTAGATATATATATTCACAAATAGCTCATATGGCATTTCTGTTTTGAATTTTTGGAGGAACTGCTGTACTGGTTTCCACAGCAGCTGCACCAGTTTACATTCATACCAACAGGGCACAAAAGTTGCAGTGTCACATCCCCCCCAACACTTATTCTCTAACTCTTTCACTCTCTTGCTCTCTCTTTCTCTGATAGCATCCATCTGAACAGGTGTTAGGTGATACTTCATTGTCATTTTGATTTCCATTTCTCTGATACTGAGTGATGTTGAGCATCTTTCCACGTGCTTGTTGACCATTCATATGTCTTCTTTGGAGAAATATCTGTTCAAGTCCTTTGCAGATTTTTAATCGGGTTACCTATTTTTTTTTTTTTTGTAAATTCCCTTTTAATCACTGAACTCAGAGACTTCATTCTTAAAATATAAAATGCTTGGAAACTTCCACCTAATTTAGTAGATTCAGATTTTGGAGATATATTTTAATTTATCCAAAATGTAGTTTCCTCTTGTGTAAATTGGTAGTAATGATGATCTGCCAGCCCAGACCACAGTGTTGTGGTAAAGAATCAACAGAGAAAATTCCTAAAAAGACACTTTTATCTGTTGAAAGTTCTATACAAATATAAGATATTTTAAATTCAGTACAGAAGAATCTACATTTTATGACTACTTAATACTGCTTCATTTACTTTGGAGCTAATGGTTTCTGTTTTTGTTCTGCCTGATGAAACTCTAGATTAAAACTCTGATGAATCGGGGCACCTGGGCGGCCCAGTTAGTTAAGCATCTGGCTCTTGATATTGGCTTGGTTTTGATCTCATAGTTGTGAGATCGAGCCCTGCATTGGGCTCTGCACTGACAGCATGGAGCCTGCTTCAGATTCTCTCTCTTCTCTTTCTCTGTCTGCCTTTCTCCTACTGGCTCTCTCCTTCCCTCTCTCTCTCAAATTAAAGAAAAAAATAAATAAAACATTTTTTTAAAAAACCTCTGGGATGCCTGGGTAGCTCAGTCATTTAAGCATTCACCTTTCGCTCGGTCACCATCACATGGTTCCTGAGTTCAAGCCCCACATTGAGCTCACTGCTGTCAGTGCAGAGCCAGCTTTGGATCTTCTGCCCGCCTCCCCTCTCTACTTCTCCCCAGTCAGTGTTCCCTTTCTATCCCAGAAATCAATAAACATTAGTAAATAAATAACTCTGATGAGTCAATCTGCCTCTTTTTTAAAGTGCTAAAATTTTGGGTAGAAAAACGATATGTTTCCTGTAATGAGAACTGTACAGTGTTCCCTCTACAATGTTCCCTAGCTGGTTATACCCAAACGGAGAAATTTATTTTGATCTGATATTGGTTTTGGAATTGATGATCATCCTTTATGAATAAATAGCATGTTCTTCATTGTCATCTGATCTGGCTTTTCTTCCTTTGTCTTCTGCACTGTGCTACCTGTTTCATGACTGTCTTTGTTACATTCTCCACTTTGTGCATTTGCAAAGGTAATTGTGCATGAACAGTGAATTTTTTCCTAAAGGCATTGCCTTTCAAGTATCTTACAAAATGCTGGCTGCCTCATTTACAGGCATCATAGAATTACTGTGTATATCTTGAGTTCTCTGTCTTTCACAGTTTAACTTGAAGACTATTTCTTAGCTGTGTTCTCTTTGCTGCATCAACTCTTGTTTCATTTTTGTAGGATGGGCAGAGCATTATAAGTCCTATTTTGGATACAGATCCTTAATATGCAGAAATGGATGCTATATCAGTTATCTTCTGCTATGTAACAAGCTACCCCCAAACTTAGTCGCTTAAAGCAAGAATCCTATCTTTCACTCATGAATCTTTGGGTCTGCCTTGAGCCTGGTTTATCTAGATGCTTCTTTTACAGATGTCACCTGAGATCATTTATGTGTTCATGCTCAGCTGGCAGTTGATGGCCTCACTCATGTGCCTGACACTTGTTGGTCATTCGATGAAGCAATGCGTATGACAGCGTCACCTGCATTTCATTATTCAGTGGGTTAGCATAGTTCACACAGTGGTGAAAGGAGAGCCAAGCATTGCCCAGTGTCCAAGCATTTCTCAAGCCTTTGCTTGTATCTCAAGCCCTGCTTGGCCAGGGGAACCTGGATGGCTCAGTTGGTTAAGCATCTGACTCCTGGTTTCAGCATGTATATAGGAAGAATTCATATAATGCAATTTAGAAGATGCAAGCTCAAAAAAAGGAATGGCAAGTTTATTTCTGTCTTCAAATTAGTGAAAGAAGAATACATGGTGAAGTCAGACTGGAGGTATTCCTCAAAAGTAATATGTAACTTGTGGGAGGAAACCCGATGCACTTTGTTGCTATAATTTGTGTTTTTATAGCTAGATCAAGGTGATTTCTCTCTAGCTAGAATGAATATTCGATGTATTTTATGGTTACTATATGCTGTAAACTATAGCTTTTGGAGGCACAAGTATTTGAGTAATTAATCATTTTTGCATATTGGATGGAACATGTAGAAAAAAATATCTGGTTATAAGGTCATTTTTAGAAATATGTATAGTGGTTAATCATTGGTCTTGGCATTGTTACTTGTTAATGTGAGATCTTGAGCAAGTATTACCTTTCTATAAAGCCTATCCTGAATATTGTTTGGCAAAAATTAAATAAAACAGGGCTTATAAATAACTGTGCCTGGCATGCAAGAAACGCTGAGTGAATGGTAGTGGTCAGAGTGTTGCTGGTAATCTCTCTTCCTTAAAGTAGCAGCAAATGTTTCTTATTTGGATTATATTCTTTGTAGCAGAAAAGAATCAGCCAAAAAGTGATAAAGTAGCATCACTGAGCTTTAAAAGTCTCTAACTCCCACATCTAACATTTTTTGCCCTTAAATTCAGAAATACAGGGGGTTAACATGAATCCTTAAGTTCTGGCTCTCTCGCACAAACCCTTATTTTGTTAAAATATAAATAATTGATGATAGTTGAGTCCCATATTTGATTTCCTCTTTATTTTTTTAATATTTATTTATGTATTTATGTATTTATTTTTGAGAGAGAGAGAGAGCGCACATGTGCAGGGAGGGGCAGAGAGACAAGGAGAGACAGAGTCTCAAGCAGGCTCCATGCTGTCAACATGGAACCTGATGCAAGGCTCAAAGTCTCAAACTGTAAAATCATGACCTGAGACAAGATCAAAAGTTGGACATTTAAGGGACTGAGCTACCCAGGAGCCCCTAATTTCCTCCTTAGAGTAATAAGAAAGAATATAGACAAAAGTAAATGTTTCTGGATTCATAACATTTGTTTCTAATTTTCCACTTGTGCCTAAAGGTAACAAATAGAGGGAAGAAGTAAGGTGGTTTCTTCCCCGCGCATAATAGATATTCTTTTTGAGTCCATACGTGATTTCTAACTTCGTTAACATGTACTCTCTAACTCTCCCATGTTTCACTCAGCCACCTGCCAGACATTCAAATATTCAAAAAGAAAAGTATTCCCTAATGTTGTTTACATAGAGGACAGTTATTTTATCTCTTGGTGATATGGACGTAGCAAAACAATCTTTCCTATAACTGACGGTATTAAACACAAATGCACTTGGACCACATGTACAGAATGGTATTTTTAGATATTTTTTGCTAGTGTGAGCCCAATAATTTATCATTTAGTCAGTTGACTGACTTTCCACATATAAAAGTAAACAAAAACATTACCCACATCCATACAACAAAGCAAGGAAGAGAATATGTGCTTCTTTCTTATCAACCAAAGAGAGACCTGTGAATTACAGAAAAACCATGTGTGAATTCTTCAAAGGAAGTATGCCAAACACATTGTGTATGTGTTTTTTAAAAGATTTAGTAGCTCCTTTAAAGCTCCAAGTAAAGCTGTTAGTCTGACTAATCATGTACCCTTGAAACCAATTAAATTTTTAGACTAGAGAAATATTCTTCAAACACTTCTGAAAAAATGAGAGTTCCTTCCTAAAGCCAACACCTTTTAATTAACAAAATACTCAGAGAAAAGCTGTGGTTTGCAACAGTATATTACACCTACTATTATTCATGCTACTATTCCAGTGTGCCAAACTCACTTCCTTTCCATTCTTTTGAGCTTAACTTTCTGTCTGCTTCACTATGGAAAGAAAACCCAATTTTTAGTCAAGATTTTTAATTGTGTAATAAATGCATGAGAAAAACATGCTATAGTCATCAGTACTCAGAATGTATAAGCTCTGTGTGTTGTGTGTACATCTATCTATACAGATATATATACACATATATGATACACATATCCATTTGGCTTAATTATACATATTGTAATACATGTGGTTCTAGCATGAACTGGTAAAGTGGGAAAGACAACAGAATCTGTTGCTGGAAAGACAGTTAATAGCGTGACATCATAAGAACTACTTTTCTGGTGTGATCCCATCCTGTAAAAGATACTTTTCCCAATGTACTTGAGAAGAATAACCTTGGTCTCCATTGTGGTTGGGGAGGCTGGGATCTGAAGCAGCCATTCCCAGGGCCAACTCCTTGTGACTCTAGATAGTGACTCAGGCCAAGGGGTGGACATCCAGGCAAGCATATCAGACTGCAGGGCATTAAATGGGGCAAGTGCTGCCTAGAAGGGAAGCCATTTCCCATGTTTCTTAGGGAGAACCTGGAAAGTCATCCCACAAAATCGGGTCTAAGATTCCATAGAGTCATGTATGTATCCAAACTCCTTACCTGATCAGAATTATGAGTTGAGAGAACACTCTACAAATTCTCTTAACATCTTTTAGATTATGGAGCTATTGGGAAACTCTGAGAAGACTAAATATCCCTTCCTGGCCCTTAGAGTCCAGATGCTGTTGCTCAGTCTGGGAAAAACCACTGGAACATCCCCCTTGCAGATCTGACCAGCCCACACTTTACCTAATGAAGTGATTTGCTTATGTTTCAAGCAGCAGGACAGTGAAAAAGAAGGAACCTCATTTTTTTTCTTTTTAGATAGAAGAAATGGCACCTAAAAATGTAGTATGAGTCGATATGATCTACATAATAAAATAAAATGTTCTCAGGACCTCAAAATTTCTCCTTTGAGACAGCTTGCATAATAAAAAAATAAGAAAAAATATATACGTGCATACATCTAGACACAAGTCTTCATTTTAGGAGAAATGAAATATTTCAAATAGTGTTCTAGATAGAATTGGCCCTAATAAAATGTGAACTAGATAGAAATTAGACTCTTTCTACTTTATGTTATAGCACTTATTTCTCTACTCTTGGAGTCCCAAAGTATCTGAGTTTAATCCAGTTCTCAGTTACTTTCAACTACTACCCTCTAGCAACTAAGCAAACAGACAAAATCTTAATAAAAGTTTAAAATTTTCTTCTTCTTAGTGATGATTAGATTTAAGTAGTAAAATGTTAAAGACTTGAAACTGTTTAAGACCCCAAAGAATAGTGTAATTCTATGCCTAGTGGAGACTTTTTGGCTATAGACTTAACCTGGTTCTCCATAAATCACAGAAATTTAGAGTTGTGATTTGAAAAGAAAAGGGAATATTCATCTGGGGAAAGGAGAGGAGGGTTTTCAGAGAAGGGCACAAAGTGTGAACTGTCCAGTGCTAATTGGAAAATACTCAATAGAGACTGAGGTGGCGGGGTACCCGGGAAGAATGGAGGGAGAAGACGCTGCCGTGTGAATTCTAGTTCAAAGAGCTCAGAGTCCAGAGTGCCATGCTAATTTAGAAAGTCAGTAGCCAGTAAACATTGTCTGAGCAGCAAAATGAAAAGAAGAAAACACATATGCACAGTGTAGCTACTGTCCAAAGAGAGGAGGTGACTTACATGTATCAATTCATAAAATACTTAGAACAATTTCATGAGGTTGGTACTATCTTTCCCATTATTTAGGTGAATACACGGAGGCTCACAAAGTTCAATTTATCAAGCCTGATATGATTCCTTACCTCAGAGTGCCTGTAATCACCTCCATGTTTGTATATCTGGGACATGTTAATGCCAGCTGTCTGTGAGAAAAGTACTATTATAAGTGCCATTTTAAAGAACAGTAAATTGACATTCAGAGAGCTTAAGTAACCTGCCTAGGGTTAGCAGCCAGGAAATGGCAGAGGGAGGATTTAAATCCAACAGTCTGGCCCTAGATAGTCTAGTTTACACTCTGCTTCTTGATCCAGTGTTCTTTCCTGCTTTTTATCCGCCCCCACCTTGATAGAAAAGTGGGGAACAAAAAAATTGTTTGGTTCTATTTTCTCTCTTTATTTGACCTCCCATTGTCTGCCCCAAGCAGTGGCTCTTATTTTCTTGTTCTGAGAATAGCTAAAATGACCTAAACAGTCAGAGCCTAGGAATATTCCGTGTTCTAGTCTCTGAGAAACCATCCTTCAAGGTTGTTATTGTCTTTTAGAGCTCCCCATAGCTAGAAGACCCCTAAGTTTACTGAAAAGCTTAATGTGCATGGATTTGTGTTTTTAGATTCATTCATTTATTCAGAGGGTATCATTGGAGCACTTACTGTATTCCACGACCTGTACACAGGACGGGAGCTAGAGCAGTGACCACAGAGGACCCAATTTCCCGTCTGTTTCCCACTGTGATCTAAGTGTTTTCAGATGTTGAGTGCTGGGGGAGAGCAGAGCAGCAATGAAGGGCCTAACTGGTCCATAAATAAGATCATCTGCCCATGGCTGGTACACACATGGCTACATTGCTGACCTGTCAACCTTCCTCTAAATCTGTTTCAGCTGACTTCGTACTTGGTATTACTTCTTTTTTCCCCCTCATTAGCGAACTTTGTGGTATTATTATCCCAATGTCATTTCTCTACACTTTTTAAAAAAAATTTGTTTTAATGTTTATTTAATTTTGAGAGAGAGAGCATGAGCAGGGGAGAAGCAGAGAAAGCATATCCAAAGCAGGCTCCAGGCTCTGAGCTGCCAGTACAGAGCCCGATGTGAGGCTGGAACCTACCAACCACCAGATCATGACTTGAGCCAAAGTCAGATGCTTAATCAATTGAGCCACCCAGGCGCCCCATATACTTTTTAATCATCTTGAATCATTCTCTGTTTTTGAAGTCTCTGGCCCCAGCCTTTCTTTTCAGTAGCTTTTTCCCCCCCCCCCAGAACAATTGAAATCTGATAATTCCCTGTATTCTCATCTTTCACTGTATGGAGATTTAAGATGACACGACCATTTCCGCTTCCTAAAGCACTTCTTTGTTGGTCAGAAATAAATCTAGAAAAAAACAAATGTCCTTCCTGGTCTTTTGAGGGTCAAATTTTCAATGAGTCAAGTTAAAAAAAAAATTGTCTGACACTTCCCAGAAGCTTGAAACCATCCCAAAGTACTCTATCTGTTGTGTATCTATTTTCAGGACAATTTGTCCACATTTTCTAGTCAGCTGGGCATTCAGCAGTTAGCTCCCACAGTGATGTTTTAATTTAGCTTTTTCTTTTTTTCCTCCTCACCCATACATCCTCTTCAGGGATTCACCTCATCTCTTGGAATCGCTTTTAAGGTTTTTAGATCTTCTTGGCCCCCAGGCTTCCTACTAGAGTGTTGGATCACAAGATTCTATTTCTGCTGCAGATTAGATGTCATTCTTTCTAGAAAGAGCCTAAGAGTAGCGAGATAGATTCAAGAAACAATTTATTTTCCTCCTCAGTATCATTGTTTTTTCAGTCATTATGTCTTGACATTAGTTTTGATTCTGACACCTTACATTTTTTTTCTTTCTTTCTGCCTCACTCATAGAATTTCGTTCTTCTGTAGGAAACTCTTATTGTCCCTGAGAAGCTTGAGAGACAGGAGACATCCCTCCATCTCTCTCATCATATTCTCCAGCAAAAAGACAACCTTAAAAGTACAGGAAGTAACACAGCCATGAAAATTGATGTATGACCACCTTGGAATGGAATGCCCACATAACACACTTTGTCATGATCCTACAACATTTCCCTCCATTTCCATGATTCTTGGGTCTCCTGTTGAGATGTTGTCATTTGCAGCTTTCTCTCGAAGCTTCCCTTTAGACTATGTCATCCACTATTTCTTTGTTGCTGGTCTTCTGGATGTACTAAGTTCCAGAGGCCACAGACTTAAAACTAGATGAGGCATTCTGTACCCTTCATCGCTTAGCTTCCATATCCCAGCTGTTTGTGGGTTTTAGTATCATTTCACACCAACGAGATCAGCCCCGATTAGTAAATACAGAACCACATACAGACCTTTGAGTTTTCCCCAAATATTTCACATATTTCTACCACTTAACTCCAACTTCTCACTATATTTGTTCATCACCCTGTTTCTTTTTTGTCAAGTATTTATAAAAACAGTAATACCTAACATTATTACCTACCAGTGTCAGAAACTGTGCTAATATTATTGTTATTTTCTGGCTGTGTTCTATGTACTTTTCATATATTAGTCATTCAATTCACGCAACTGCCCCTATAACATTTACTCTATTATTATCCCTTCTTTACTGAGGAGAAAACCTGAAGCTTCAAGAGGTTAAGTAATTTAGCCAAGGTTGCAGAGCACCTGTGACAGAAAGAAGGGTTTTGTTTTGTTTTTAACCCAAAATCTTTGGATTTTAACCACTATCATGTGCCATCTTGTATAATAGAGCTCCACACTACTAGTATTTATTTAATATTAATGTTTTTTAATATTTCTTAATAACCTTGAAACAATGTTTTATATCCAAATAGAAAAACTTTATTACTTATGATTTAAAAAAAAAAACAAACAAAAAAACAACAACAAAAAACCCAAAACGTAGTTTGGGTTTTCTCCACTCTAGTCATATTATGACCAATCTGAAAGAAGAGGAAAAATAATATGAAAAACTGTTCCCAAATTAAAATACAGAGCAAACACAAAAACATTTCATTGGCTTTGATTTTGCTAGGGTCCACCTCCAAAGTAGTTTACTTCGTATTCAAGGACATAGGATCTTATCCAAACTTTACTTTTGCTTTTATTTTTCCTTGAATGAGAAAAAATAAGTAAAAGTTATTCACTTGGTAAGATGTGAATACTTTCTTTTTAACCAATTCTGCAGTCTATATAATTGTTATTTGAGGACTATTTAAACTAAATTAACTGTCCAGCCATTAGAATAAGCAAAATTATTTTGAAAGATTGTTCAGTGTATATCAATGAAAGGTTTGAGTCTTTGAATTATCCTATTAGGTAGTACTGTGTAAAGTATTCACATTGTCAGGAAAAAATAGATTGTCATAAATAATACTTTGGCTCAAATTGTTATACTTTAAGTAAGCTTGTCCTGTTGTTATCGAAATTGGCTTCTTTGCTTGTGTTTCTAATTTTTCTTTTCTGTTCTTTTTTTCTTTTTGAAAAAAAAAATTAGCTCCTAGTCAGACTGTTACTCTGGTGACACAACCTGTGGTTACCAAGGAAACTGCCATCTCCAAACTAGAAATGCCATCATCCTTGCTGTTGGAGGTACCTGCTCTGGCAGATTTCAACAGAGCTTGGACCGAACTTACCGACTGGCTGTCTCTGCTTAATCGAGTTATAAAGTCACAGAGGGTGATGGTGGGTGATCTTGAAGACATCAACGAGATGATCATCAAGCAGAAGGTATGAGGAAAAAAACTAAAAGCTGGTTGAATTTGTGACTTAAAGTGAAAATTTTCCACATGTCCATTTACTCTCCTAGACCCTTTTCCCACCAGGTTTTAGGCAGCTTTTCTCTGTCAGCAACACACCATCTCTACTCTGTTCAGCCTGAGCATGATCAAGACAAAAAGTTAATGCCATTATCTAAAACAGCCATAAATTAAAATGGAATGATACAAGGAAAAAAAAGCATAAACTTTATAAGTACAATTGGCTTAATTAAAATCACTAAACAACTAGAATTTTAAAAATCTATTTAATAACTAGTTCAGCTAAGCTCTTTACATTTAAACTGTTTTGGGGGCTTTCAGCCATAATATATTACAGAATCAAATATAATAAATGGGGAATTGGTTATTCACTCTTTTCCGTTGTCTGGGTCAATTACCCTCCTTCAATGATAAATATAATTGAAAGCTATAAATTTTTTAGAAAAGAAAAGTACCAAACATAATATATTTTTCAATACTTCAGATGTTAATATTGGTATTTATACAATGCCATAGTCAAATAAACATGTTTTTAATACAAAGATTGCATTTATCAGCCCCTTGGAATCCATTCTGCAAAATCCTGACATCAGTTAGAAACATAGGAATCCATTGATATAAATCTGGTTGACTTAGCTAGAACAAATACACTATATATCTTTTATATTTCTAAATGAAGAAGAAAAATGATTTTGAAATGTTTATGTGCTGTAGTTATTTCACTGGTAAGTGATTCTCAAATCTTTTCTACAGAAGTAATAAATTTTTTTGAAGGTATTGAGTTAGTACACAGCTACGTTTTGAAAAAAGAAGAAGTAAGGCAGACAGGTTTCTTTTTAAAGTGAACTTTAGCAATTCAGTAAGAATAAAAATAGGTGGATAGGAAAGAATTTGCACCTGAAGTACCTTGATTTTAGACTCAGGACACCTGAATTAAGTGTTCTTTCTGTTATTTGCAAATAACATGATTGTGGTCAAATCATTCTCTGGGCCTTGGTTTCCTTTTCTGAGCACAGGACACACAGATTCACATTCATATTCTCCACATAGTGATGGATATGTGTGTATATAAGGATATGTAACTAGTATATAAATATGTATAATTTTTTTTTTACTACTCCTTTATAACAAGTATTAGTAGGTACATTCTTCAGCATATGCCATTGAAATGTCATGCTCCTAGTAAGTAGCAGAGCAAAAGTTCAAATCCAAGTCTGTTTTGTTCCTAAGACTAAACACTGTTACTTATTACATATGCTGCTTGCCAGCATTCAGGTAAGTGTGGCTACCATTTAGTGACATATATGTTTTTATATACATAGTCTATGCCAGACACAGTGCTAAGCATTTCCAATTTCAGTGTGCTGATGCATACAGACATAAGAAATATATTCTTTCACAGTAGCATGTTGAGTTCTACCAATGCTTCCAAGTAACTCTGTTACTAACCAGAAGAAACAACATGTTATAATGTTTAAAGCAAGGGCCTTGGGGAAAAAAATTTTAAAAAATAAGTAAAGCAAGGGCCTTGGAATAAGACTGTCTGGTTTCAAAGCTTGACCCTTCTATTACAGTCGTGTGACCTTTGGTATGTTATTCAACCTCCCTGAAGCTGAGTTTACCTGTACACTGTGGATAATGATACTATATTTGCATTTTAAGTTGTCATGAATATTAAATTCCATGAAGTACATGGAAAATGCTTCCTATCCTGCCTTGCTTACTGAAAGTCCTCAACTAATGTTAGTAATTAATATTAGCTTATAAATCTGCCTGCTCACTGCATTTCTATGATGCAGACGATCTGTCCTATAATAATATTACATGAAAGTAAGAGCTTATTTCCACATGTACATCCCATTCTGCCATTGGCATTATGGCCTCCTGTAAAAGCCACTAGGTGTTAGAGTGGAAGAGGAAGTCCACATTCCCCTGTGAAGAGTTTGTGATCCTTGCATTTAGGATCTGCTTTAGAATTGACCTGCTCAGTAGTCTTCAGAAATATGTTTGTCTTTTTCAGAAATGACTACTAATTTGATGCCTCTTCAAAATGATAATCTTTTAATACAGATCCAAAATTACTTCACAGAAGCTGAAGTGCCATGCCTAGCATCACAGAAAGCCAGGAATTTTTAAACACACACACACACACACACACACACACACACAGGAGAGAGGGGGGGATGTATATCATATCATCATGTATGATATGTATATCATATCTATATAGGTAAATATACATATAAATATTAGATATATAAGTATATGTATTATTCTCTTCTTTTGCTGAATAGTAGAGTGCTTTTCCTACTTCTCATATTAAAAAAGTAATAAAAACAATTTATAAAAAATAAGCTATATAATAAAAGACTAATTTATAAAGGTATTGCCAGTTTTTGCCTTTTATAGCTTTAAATCACTAAATGGCCAGTGAAATGATTCTAAATATAAACATTAAACAAGTGTGAGTGTAAGTGTGTGTGTATGTGTAAGTATTTATTATGCTATCAGGGAACATTTTTCCCTATGTAAAATTTTAAATAAAACAGTCCTTACTTTAATATTTGAGGGTAATATTCCAAAAGGACTTTGTAGATTATAAAACACTTTCAGTGCCAATTTATTCATATATTCATTTAACAAAATTTTATTGAGCTACTACTAAGTGCCTTGGAAATACAGAGTTGGACAAGATAGGAATGCACAGATTAGAGTAGATGAAGGAAAAAGAGCAATAATAGCACTATGATACAAATAAATTTCAGGATAATACCTAGCATGTATTTAACACTAATCATATGCTAGTCACTTTTAAGTACTTCACATGTATTACTTAACGCTCACAACAACACTGTGAGATTGATGGTAAAGCACAGTGAGGTTAAATAACCTGCCTAAAGCCAAGTAGTAAAGAGACAGCAAGAGAATTTGAACTCAAGCAGTCTGGTTCCAGTATTCCCACCCTTAACCACCGTAGTTTTTTACCCCCTTGGGCATGGCTGGGGGATGCTCTAGGGACTTACTTCAGGAAGAGGATGTCTGACTGTGCACGGAAGAGAAAAGGGCTTCTCTTGTCAGCAAAATCTTGAAGAAGATAAAATTCAAGTCAAGTATTAAAGGACAAGCTGGAATTAATCAGATAAATAAAAATGGAAAGGTAACCCTGGCAGAAGAAACAAGCCACACTTTTCACTGAGGCAGAAAAACAGCCTAGTGTGTTATATAAATTACTATTCCATATGGCTGAAATTAAGGGGGTGAGGAAGAAATTGATGAGGTTGCATAGGGAGAGATAGGGCTAAAAACTAAGGATCTTTCCTTGCTAAAACAAGGGGTTTTGATTATAGCCTGCAGGCAGTAGCAATGCTGAAAGGATTTTAAATAAAGAGGTAAAATCATCCAATGTAGTTTAGTTGAATATCAATAGGGTTCTCTGGATGTAAGCAACAGAAAACATCATCTGATTAAATCAAGCACAAAGTCAATGTGCTGGTGCTGGCATGGAGTCAGTGGAAAAAGGCTTAGAAAAAGACAAGTTTTCTGAGCATTCCTGGCCATCTGGTCTGTAAGAACTACTCAAGACTATCCTCACAACCCTCTTTTATTTGCATACTGCATAACTGTTCACAATGCAAAGTCCTGGAAAAGGGAATCCAATTGACCTTGCTTGGGTCATGCACCCAACTTTTAGCTCACCCAACTCTTAGCTAAGGGAGAGTGGAGAACTTTGCTTTAAAACCGTCTCCTTCCAAAACCCCTCACAGTGAGGAGGAGGTTGTTCTCCTTCAAAGAAATTGGGGGTCTATCGCAAATAGAAAAGGGAAAGGGTACTGAGCAGCCAATAAGCAATAAGTGTCCCCTGAACTCAAGCAAGAATATGTAGAATAGGATAAAGGATGGAGCAAATAAAGGGGACTTGTACAAGGTGATGATCATGATGAAAGCAATATGTTTATCTATTTGAACTTTGGTCTCTGGAGACCTGAAATAAAGACAATTTATGCCTCAGGATGTTAAATTTAAGTTTGACCCTTGCACATACAGTAGCTGGTTCTCAATAAATGTTGATTGCTTGATGAATAATGTGAATAAAATGTGATATAATAGCTTTATTTTTAACTGAGATTAGAATTTGGGATTTTAATTGCAGCAACAAAGCACCACAAATTAGGTAGGAGGTTGTAACAACATTTTGTGAACCTAGGAGAACTTAGTTTTGAACTTAGGAAGATGAGATCAAACCTTAGACATACAGTGATTGAAATATTGTTCCCAGAAAGGGAATAAGGACCAGAAATTTGAATAAGTTAGCTTTTCAGATTTCTATACCTGGAATTCAAAATTACATACTTGAGATTAAGCTTCTGTTCTCTTTTACCATAAGTTCTCAGTTCAGAAAAGTGGGCTGTCACTATTCTGAAATAAAAGTAATTTTTACTAAGTGAATTATATTAAGCAAAAAAAAAAAAAAAAAAAAGGAAGTTAGAATGACAACTATAAATGTTTAAAAAATTATAAAAATGTAGCCATTTAAAAAAATTAAGCAACTTGGGGTACCTGGGTGGCTCAGTTTGTTAGGTATCCAACTCTTAGTTTTGGCTCAGGTCATGATCTCACAGTTTGTGGTATCAATCCCCTCATTGGGCTCTGTGCTGACATGCAGAGCCTGCTTGGGAATCTTTCTCTCCTTCTCTCTCCACCCTTTCCCCACTCACTTGCTGTCTCTCTCTCTCTTAAAATAAATATTTTTTTTTAAAAAATTAAGCCACTTGACTACTTAATATTAGAGTAAAAATTATACCATTATATTGTAAAAGAATACAGATATGAAATATACAAATTAAATCTTCAAAAGTAAAACATACATGAAGCTCCAAGTTGATTTCCTAACATTGTGAATTAATAGCAGAGGGTGATTTGTAATTTATAGTTCAGTGTCAAAGAAATCTGATTTTTAAAAAGTCTCTTTTCCTACTTGATCACGTTTAAGTAAAATTGAAACAAAATTGTTTTCACAATTACTCGGTTTTCTTTTACTGACATAATCTATCAAATGAAGGGGGAAATATGTCTAGTATTTTTTACTGAAAGTGATGATTGAATATGACAATTTGGGAAAGAAAGGAGGGAAAGACAAAGGAAGAGAGGAACGGCTGACGGGACGGGACGACAGAAGGAGGGAAGGAAGGAATATTGGGGAAAAAAAGAGGGGAGGAAGAAAGGAGAAATGGAAGAAAGGATGTAGGGTGGGAGGGACAGGGGGGATGGAGAGATAAGAGAGGTGGCTGGCAAGTTGCCAAGAGCTTTGTGGCAGTGGGGAACTGTGTTGCTCTCAACAGATAGGATTTAGGCGGCTATATGATACCATTATTTTTTATACTTGTGGTATCTGATTGCCTGTGCTAAATAAATTATAGTCTTTTTTCAAATCGCTCTGGCCAGGTGTTCAGGATAATTCACCACTAAATCTAAACCACAGGCACTTGTATTGAATAAAGAATTGGATCGGCAAAAGAGTTTTATCCTCTAATAAGACCTCTCCAGGTTGGGGTTGAGACAAATTGGCCAATCTGGACAAGATGATAATAGCATTGTTCAAGATTCATTTTTAACTACACATTACACCTCTACCTGGGAGATTTCATTATCCAAAAATTGAATAAGCAGTTTTAGTAGGCACCATGTTATTTAAATAGGAAATAATTACTTGGATGTGTTTAATTTTTTTATTGTTAAGATCAAAGTCTTTAATAAAAGTTCCATGATTATTTTTTTGAACTCTGGCTATATCTACACAAAGAGCAATTGAATGGCTCCAGAATCATTCTGATTATAACTTTTGTTGAAAAAAATTCAGCCACAATCTTAAGACAAAAGAACTTGTCTGGCAGGGACCTGGGATTGTTGAAGCAGTGTTGGGGAAAAAGGCATTGGTTGTTTAAACTAAAAAGAAAACAAAACAGAGCGTTTCTTGGCATTATTCTGTTGTTATGAGCACAGCAGAAAAGAGGGTATTACAAAGAGTTTCCTTTATTCAACAAATGAGAAAAGTTACAGACAATATGGTTAATTGATCTAAGGTTATTTAGTTAATATCATGGTACTATTGTAAACCCAGACCTCTTGGGAATAATGTTTCTTACCTATTTGTCTTTTTCTCTAACAACCACCACCACCTTTCTTAAACATCTCTTCATTTCTCCACAAAATTTACAACAAAACAAACTATGCACAGTTTATTTCCATGGATATCCAATGGATTTCACAAGTTGGATGACAGTCATCTTAGGGCAAGGAGATTGGTTATTGTTTTTTTTTTTCTTTTGAAAAAAAACCATCCAGCCCTCATCATCTCATCTTTGCATTTTTGTACAACCTTGTACAAGAAACACCATACCAGAGGGGGCCATCTTTCCATACATAGAAAGTGTGTGTTGCCTTCTACAAAGAGTAATGTTGTAATATATTTGGCTGAGGATATTTGCAAATTTTGTACTGCAATTATCTTCTGACAAATGTACATGTCTCCTCCAGAAAGCTCATAACTATGTGAATCACTGCTCCACATGAATACAATTTTCTTTCCCTACGTAATGAGAGCCAAATTCACTATTATCTTCACTGAAGGGTGTAAAGATAAATCAGTGTCAACAATATGATTTAGATATACTCTCTGGTCATGATAAAATAAATTCCTCTTAAAGACAAAGGTCATAGAGTTGCAAACACACACACAAAAATTCCATTCTTGAAGTGTCATAATGACCTTTATATGGAAAGTGATACCATACACTTTTTGGCTGAAAGATAAACATAAGTTTTACCAAACTACATATTTCAAAGTCTGTGAATAGAAATGCATATCTTAATACATTTCAATTCAATTCACTGTAAAATTTTCTGTCAAAACTTTATCAAGTAAAAGCAAACCATGATATTTACATGAATTCTGATAAAAGCCAGTATACTGTGTTTTCAATAAAATACCAGTGGGATTCTGATAAGGAAGTTTATGTTTGTCATTGTTTTTAAGTTGTGAATTCTATCTCAATGTTTCCTTGCTTGGATCTAAATAGGGATTCCTTTATATGAAATGGCCTTTATTATCTTCATAAAAATACCTAAAATATGTGATCCTCTCTGTTTTATAAGTAAGCAATGTAAGTAATTCAATGTACTTTAATCTTTTTTGAAAGCTATATAATGTTATTATAGTCTGAATATTATTAACTGCTTTGGGGGCTTTTCATTTCACCATAATTTGGGGTCCTTGAAGCCTTTAATTGCAGTTACAGTGTGTAATAATGTAAGTTCCTTCTAATGTTGCCCTTAATGTTAGTGGAAGGTAGATAACATTAATGTTAGGTGTATGGTTCTTTGTTCATTTATTCCTTGGTTCAACAAATTGTCTTTGAAAACCTATGTTGCAAAGTATGCTAAAGACTAGTAGGGGACTGTTAGGAAAAGATGTTGGAAAGAGATAGTGGGGTAAGAGCTTGGACTTAAATTTGATTTCCTGTGTATGCTCACAAATAATTGAGAATATGGTAAAACAATGCTCACACATAACTAAGAGTAAGTGCTTTTGTACATTTAAGCACACTTGTCTATATATGATTACTTGCATTAAAATGATAAATATATATGTATATAATTAACACCATCTGAGGTAGATAGTTTTAGTAGTTTGTAATGAAAATAAATACTACTAATATTTTTTTCTCCCTCAAATGGCCACTTTGAGACCTGAGTTACAATGTCATACAGATTCATTAGAAATATAGTGTCCACCTTTCAAGGGTTTTTGGTGTAAGACTAAGTTTTCATTCATCTGTTATTTATTGAACACTTACTGGTGAAAGGCATCAGCGTTAGCTGCTCTTGGAGATTAAAATAAAAAGAGTAGGCAAAGAGAGACTTCCAGCTATATTATAAAACGATAGTAATCTAAACAGTATGGTAGTGGCACAAAAATAGACATGTAGATCCATAGAATGGGAAGAAAACCCAGAAATGAACCCACAACTATACTGCCAATTACTCTGACAAAGCAGAAAAGAACATCCAATGGGAAAGGGACAGCCTCCTCAACAAATGGTGATGGGAAAACTGGACAGCAACATGCAAAAGAATGAAACTGGACCATTTTCTTACACCGTACACACAATAAATTCAAAATGGATTAAAGGACTAAATGTGAGACCTGAAATCATAAAGGTCCAAAAAGAGATCACAAGCAGTAACTTTTTTGACATTGACTGTAGCAACTTCTTTCTACATATGTCTCCTGAGGCAAGGGAGCAAAAATAAACTATTGGGACTTCATCAAAGTAAAAGTCTTCTGCACAGAGAAGGAAATAATCAACAAAACTAAAAGGCAACCTGCTGCATGGAAGAAAATATTTGCAAATGACATATCTGATATAGTTAGTGCCCAAAATATATAAAGAACTTATAGATTCAACACCGAAAAACCAAATAATCCAATTTAAAAAAATGGGCAGAGCACATGAATAGACATTTTTGCAAAGAAGACATCCAGATGGCCAATAGACACATGAAAAGATGCTCAGGATCACTCATTATCAGGGAAATGCAAATTGAACCTTCAATGAGATATCACCTCACACCTGTCAGAATGGCTAACATCAACAACACAAGACAACAGGTGTTGGCAAGGATGTGGAGAAAAGGGACCCCTCTTGCATTGTCAGTAGGAATGCAAACTGGGACAGCCACTCTGGAGGTGTGGAGGCTCCTCAAAAAAGTTAAAAAGAGAACTATCCTATGATCCAGCAATTGCCCTACTAAGTATTTACCTAAAGAATGCAAAAATATTAAATCAAAGGGATACATGCACCCTGATATTTGTAGCAGCATCACCTATAAGAGCCAAACTGTGGAAGCAGCCCAAGTGCCCATTGACTAATGAATGGATAGAGAAGATACACACACACACACACACACACACACACACACAGGGATATTATTCAGAAGAATGGGATAATACTAAGAAGAATGTAATCTTGCTATTTGCAATGACATGGGTGCAGCTAGAGGGCATTATGCTAAGTGAAATAAGTTGGAGAAAGACAAATACCATATGACTTCACTCATATGTGGAATTTAAGAAATCAAACAAACAAGCAAAGGGAAAAAAGAGGCAGAGGCAAACCAGGAAACAGACTCTTAACTGTAGAGAGCAAACTGACAGTTACCAGAAGGAGGGAAATGGGGAGATGGGTTAAATAGGTGATGAGTATTAATGAGTGCACTTGTGATGAGCACAGGATGGTGTATGAAAGTGTTGAATCACTGTATTATACACCTTGAATTAATATTACATTGTACGTTGACTAACTGGAATTTAAATAAAAACTCAAAAAATAAAATTATAAAATTACAAAAAATAAAACAAAAACTATATAGCTTCTCTGAGGAAAGCATAACAGGGAAAAAAGAGAGGTCATTGCCGTAAGAAAAAAATGCTATGGTGGTTTTAATCATATATATTAGAATGGATGAATGAATCCTTTATTTGCTTCCTCTTAATATGTGCCTGCCTCTCTTATAGAGAAGAAACTAAGCTAGATTTCTCTTTCCACATGCCTTGTTAATTTTTATCCAATAACCTGGGGGTGAAAATTTATTTTTATGTAATATGTTCTAATGTTTTTACTTTCATGATCCAAGTTAATCAGTAAATTTCCAAGGAAATCATAGGTGCATTGTTTTTGAAATGGAAGCAATAGGATTTGACTATAGTCTTGCGATATTTGATGAATTTACTAAAAATAATATCAGGGTTTCTAGAGTGATGCGAGTCCATTCTTTATTCGATTTATAAAAATAACTTTGAATATAATTGTAGTAATTCACAAATCTTTCCAGATTCTCTTATCTATATGTTTTGCATTCTGTATAAACAGGTAGCATCGTATTTAAGAATTATGCGTCTCTTCTAATTTATTCAGGGAAAGAATATCTAATGTATGATTTATGCCAAGAATAGACAGGCTTTGATTTACCTAACATATTCTCCTTTCAATTAGGGAAACAGAACGCACTTTGCAATGGTAGACTTTACCTCCCCTCCAAACTGATTTAACCTATGTTCCGCTCTTGGATTGTTTTTAAACCTTCCAACTAGAAATAAGAAAACGTAAAGCCATAGTCAAAGTTTGGGACAAAAGTATATAGATAAATCTCTACTTACAACAGTGAAGAGGAGAGAATAATTTGCACTTAACTCCTTCATGTTTTTCTTCCTAAAACTGAAAGAACAAGATCATTGTGAGAGGAAAAAGAATCTGTAGCCACTCAGTTGAGGCTAAGTTTTTCTGTTATGTCACATTATGTGAAAATCATAAAAAGCTGCCACAGTTAGAACCAGAAATGCCCTTTGAGAAATTTGACATACAAATCAAACCACCACTTTACTACTCTTTCCCAAATTCAATTTTATTATTTTTTTAAGTTATATAATAGGTGTTAGGCATTACAAGAAGAGAGTTATTGGGGGCAGATAATAGCAGATGGAAAGAATGCAAGCAGGCAAGAAGCTATATATAATGAGATTTTACAGTAAAATTGTTCTCTAAATCAAAATAAGGATGTATTTTATTTTTAGCACGAGGAGCTTTTTAGATGAGGACTGTGCAGCCATTTCAAGGTGTGAGTTCTAACCAAATCCAATTAAGAACTAACCACCCCAATGACTTAGGGTTCCTTCATACTTCTTAAAGGTGATTATAATGATTAGAAATGTAGAGCTGACGGGTTTGTCGGAGCATTGAAGCTTTTGAAATCTATCCCTGCCTTCTCTGTGAAATTTGTTTTGAAAACTTCAATCCACATTGGTCTTCTTAATCATTGATTAACTGCAAAATTATGTTGTCCATTAACTCTATGTTTTCTTGTAAAGCCGCTTCTCTTATATTAAACTTCTCTTTTAAAACATTTATTGTTGGGGCACCTGGGTGGCTCAGTGGTTAAGCATCCACCTCTTGGTTTTGGCTCAGGTCATGATTTCACAGCTTCGTAGGTTTAAGCTTCATATTGGACTCTGTGCCTCTGTGCTGACAGCATGGGCCTGCTTAGGATTCTCTCTCTCTCTCTCTCTCTCTCTCTCTCTCTGTCCCTCCCCTACTCATGCTGTCTCTCTCTCTCTCAAAATAAATATAAATACTTTAAAAAAACTAAAATAAATTAAAACATATATTGTCATTTGGCTTTTTACATTTTTCTATTTTAACCCTTGAAATGAATTTAAATTCTCTTATAGGCCGGCATAGTATTCTTTTTGCTGTAGCAGCTAACAACATCCTAGGTGTTTTATAAACTATCATTTATTGATTTTATCTTCACAAATGATTAATTTTACTTAGCATTTCAAATTTAACAATCTGTTACAAAGGCATATGCATATTTTAACTTTGAAGTGCAACACGATTTGCGTTTCTTTTTGGTCCCTGATGAATGAAAGGCTTCTGAGATTTAAGTTTACCACATTAAACCAAAACAATGATAATTTTAGCCTAAGAATTTTAAAAATTAAAGGATTGTTTTTCCCCATTAAGACTGTTAGGATCGTGTTTGACTCGATGTGACAAAATGCTCATTACAATAGCTTGTTCTGATAGGAGGTTTTCTCATGTAGCAAGACCTCCAGGCTTCTGTGTTTCACGCGGAGGCCAGCAGCCTCAAGATCACGTGTCCCGACTCCTACTTTAGTCATCCCACGCCATCCTTCACGTGTGGCTCTTCTCCCTTCCTGTGGTCTCAAGATGGCAACACCGCCTCTAAGTGCTGTGGCTGTGTTTTAAAATGGAAAAACAGGGGAAATGGGGAGGGTAGATGCATGGGCCAGGTGTCAGCTTCTATCTATAAGGAAAACAAAAGCTTTTCTGTCCACCGCACCTAAAAGAGGTCTGCTTAGAAGACAGGACCTGAAGTGTGTCACGTGACCACTCCCAGAGATCAGGAGTTTCAGATTTTTTCTTCTTCAGACTTAAGGAGTTTTTAATGAGATAAAAATGATGTAATCGTTTTCCTGTTTTCTTAGTGTTCAACTCACAGACATGGCATGGAGGTGTGAATGTAAGAGAATAACCCTAAAGTTGATGTTTGGTAGTAGACATCACTTACTTTACAATCATACCATACAAAGGTCACTGAAAACAATGTAAGTGAGTTAAGTGGGGAATTGAATGTACTGTGCTTATATTTCCTCTTCTGTTCTCAAGGAATAACTTCCTCATTAACTGTATGTGTTGTCAATAATTCTCTAAATCTGCACTGTCCAATACCGTAGCCACTGGCTACATGGGGCTGTTTAAATTTAAATTAATTAGACTTGAAGCACTTCCTCTTCCATGCTCCCAGGCATCCGAATGGGAGGGTCCTGGAGTGTTCAGGCAAGTTGGGGGTCCCAGCAAGTCTAGGTTTCCACAGGCATCCGAATGGGAGGGTCCTGGAGTGTTCAGGCGAGTTGGGGGCCCCAGCGAGTCTAGGTTTCCACGGGTCTGGGGCCAAGCGAGTCCTGGGTCCAGGCGATCTGGGAGTGGGGGCTGACTACTCCAGCTGTGCCCAGGGCCGACAGACTGGGCAGGCACAGGCAGCAGGAACATGAAGAAGCACCACGGGCAGACTGTGCTTCTGGGGAACGTGAACGTGGGCATGATGTCGCTGCTGCAAAGGTACAAGGAGTGGCACCCCCTGGACGTGGTCAGCACAGCGGGCCATGCTTTCTACCAGAAGCAGAGGTACCTTCTGCAGCATCTCTGTCTGGGCCACTGCAAATTTTCCTGGTCCTGCTGCCCTGTACAGGTTGGCCTAGGAAGATTCCAGCATTCATTTCAAAGGTGGAGAGAAGGCAGGATCTCCAGATCCACAGAGTGACACGGTGGTGAGCCAACCAGGTTTTCTTTTTGCCTCGTTGACCCCAGCCTTGGAGCTGAAGAAGCCAGAAATTCAAAAATGCCAAAGGGCACAGACAAAAGTAAAAGCAGTTCTTTTACCTAAGGATCACGAATGAGGCAGCCTAATAAGACAAACCTTTTAAGTGATAACTGTTGTACTCCAGCCAAACACTCAGAAGAAAAATGGGGGCACCCCCATCCGCACCATCTTGTAGGAGCTCGGACTCTCACCTCCTCCAGGGGGTGAGGGGCCCTCCCACCGGTGCTGCCAGTGGAGGCTGCATGAGGAGTCTGGACCTCTGCCTCCACCTGTCGGAAAAGAGAAAGGCCCAAGCCCTGCTGGGATGAAGGAGCCAGTTCAAATGAAAGATTTAATTAAGTAAGGTCTGGTGTCTTAAAGCACAGGATGGAAGTGTCCAGGTTTCAATAAACAACAACAACAACAACAACAACAACAACACTCATCATACATCAACCAGGAAGAGCTCCAACTGAGTCAGAAAAAGACAATCACTGGATGCCAACCTGGAGCCGACAGAGATGGTAGGACTTTAAAGCAGCCATCCTAAGAATTATCCAGTGAATAATCACGAACTCTTAAACGAATGGAAAAAAGAAAGCCTCAGCAAAAACATTTAAAGAAGACCCAAATGGAAATTTCTAAACTGACTTTTAAAAAGCAATAACCAAAATGAAAGGCTGAGTGAAACCCAACAGCCAGCGGAGGGGAGAGAGAAGAAGGAACGGTGTACTGGAAGATAGAGTCCTAAACACTAGCCAACCTGAAATACAGAGAGAAGCCAGAGGGAGGTGAACAGAGCTTCAGGGACTTGTGGCGCAGAAGATCAGACAGGACGCCATCACAGCTCCGGAAGGAGAGCCCTCGGAAGGGCGGGGCTGACAAAGTTCTAGAGGAAGTAATGGCCAAGAACTTCCCAAATTTGGCCAGAGGCATAAACCTGCAGATTCCAGAAGCTGAGAGATCCTTGTCAAGACACATCATAATTAAATTATGAAAACCAAAGACAAGGAAACAATCTTGAAAGCATCACTAGGGGGGAAAATATCAGAGTGGTAGCAGATACCATGTCGGACGCTATGGCGGTCAGAAAGATGTGGCATCTTTCGTAAGTGCTAAAAGGAAAGATGAAGAATATTGAAAAATAATTCTTGTGCATCTTCAGTCCAAAGACATACTTCTGTTGCCTATCTCGCAGCGTTGACCCAGGACTATTCAATTGTTCTGTTCTTTAAATTACAAATAGTGGGGGCGCCTAAGTGGCTCAGTCGGTTAAGCGTCCGACTTTCGCTTAGGTCATGATCTCGGGGTTCGTGGGTTCGAGCCGCGTCGGGCTCTGTGCTGACTGCCAGCTCAGAGCCTGGAGCCTGTTTCAGTCTGTGACTCTCCTCTCTGACCCTCCCCTGCTCACGCCTCTCTCTCTCTCTCTCTCTCTCTCTCCTAGAAATAAATAAAACATTAAAAAAATAATAATAATAAATAAATAAATAAATTACAGATAGTGGAATGCTATTTCATGCTGAATATGCTATTTAAGCAAACCTGAGAGGTTTTTTTTGATTTACATGAATTTTGAAAGTTTTTAGCTTTGTAGTTTAAAAATGGGCAACAAGCTTTGCATATATAATCGTTTTTGTGTTTTGGTAAAATTGTTTTTGCTTTGTTTTATTTTTAAGTAAGGTTTAGGGAATGTTTGCTTATATGCAGTCAAATTCACCCTTTTTAACGTATAGCTAGAAGTTTTGACATGTACATAGAGTTGTATAACTACAATCAAAATACGGACCATTTACATTATTTTAAAAAAATTAAAAATAAATTAAACCTTAAAAATCACTTTGCTATTCACACTTGCCATGTTTCAAATAGCACGTGGGATGAGTGACTCCCATATCGGACAGCACATATACAGAACACTTCCATCCCTATAGAAAGTACTGTTGGCCAGTGCTGTTATAAATAGCTATAACACATGTTTTCTATTAAAATTTATTTCAGATATCAATAAAACAAAATTTAGGAAGGAATAAATTATCCGTTTTTATCTTTTTGGCTCCGTATATTTTTTAATAGTTTATTGTCAAGTTGGTTTGTATATAATTCCCAGTGCTCATCCCCACAATTGCCCTCCTCCATGCCCATGACCCCGCTTCCCCTCTCCCCCATCCCGCCTCTGTATATTTTTTAAGTGGAGAAAGAAAAAGCAGTCCCTTTGACAGTAGCTAAATTAGCCTGCCGTATTCTAAGGAGGTCCATTAGCATCCATGTTCATAGTGTTAGGGCATCAGTTTTAACGCCCTGAATTATGGAATTCAAGAAAATATATAAGCACGTAGAAGATTACCAGTTCTATCCTGATCAAACAGGAATATAGGTAATATGGCTTATTTAATATAGAATGTTTTAAAAGATCAAGTTTTCTTTTCCTTGTCTGTGTTGCCCTTTCCCTATCATCTTCCAACTCCTTTAAGTGGCCTGCGCTCCTTGGTCATACATATTCTGCTCACTGCAGCATTATCCCAAGGCCCCGGCTCCTAGATTTTTTCTTCTTCTTCGTCACCAATCATGCTCCAACAAAAACAGTCTCTCTTGCTTCTCATAAGTTCAGTTGTCTTTTATATGCTGTAAAAAAAAAAAATGGAAAATGATGAACATTAAGATTTTCACTAGGAAATATGCTATTGTTCGTAGGTGTGGAATATCTCAACATTTCCCCAGCTGTTCTGCACAACACTAGATGTTCCTCATGAAAACGTCAAATAAACTGAGAGCTGTGCATGGACTTTGTCTGCTGTAGAGATCTATAGGCTACATCACCATAGCAAAGTCACTGAAAAGTCCTGCAGGAATGTTAGCATCATTTAGTTTAGCATTTCTCCATGGAAATTGTTTGTGTGGAACATCTGAGGAACACAGTTTAGAGAATGTTAATTTATTCAAAATAAGACTGTGTGAGCCACTTGATTTCTCTATATGCATTTGTTTTTACCAAATTAATCTTTCAGAATTCTTGTCCTTTAACACTGTCCATAATTTG
>JAESUZ010004503.1:0-105173 GCA_017311185.1 Proteles cristata cristata | reverse complement strand
TCTCCTAGAAATAAATAAAAATATATATATAAAAAAAAACAATATCAGCAACAAAACCCCAAACAAACAGAAAGGACTTCTTTTTAGGACTAAACCAAAAACAAATTCACATAAGAGAGGACAATCTTCATAGGTTACCAAGGAAGGAGGCTCCTGATTAATCATTCGCTCCCATGAACCACTCTTTTTTGTCTGAGATTGACATTTCTTTTGCTTTGGTAGACTATTTCCTTTGGCACTTGAAACCCGGAGAGATTCTGAGAGAATGAGACCTACAAGCAGGATGTTTCTTGGGAGGCATTCCTAAAGGGAAGCAAGGATCAGAAATAGGCTCCAGTGGTGAGGCCACTGGGAAGTGCTAAACATCAGTTCAACCTAATTTGTATTTTTGCCTTGGGATGTTAAGAAATCAAACAAACAAAAAGTTCAAGAGACTCCTGTATCTTGTATCTCTCCAGAGTAATTTCTGCAGCAGAAATCTGAAAACGATTCTTTCGAAGTCAAGTATTTCTTCATGTGCCCAGCTCTTTGCCAGCCCATGGAGTTACAGGAAGCTCAGAATCAGATATACATATACACACATATCTTGCACAGATGTGTCCAAGTATATTTTCTTCTTTATGGCCAACAGCCATACCTTAGCTGTGACTTCAATATTCCTTGGGATTGGGCGCTCTAATGCCCACATTCTGTGTGAGATGGTAAATGGCACACACCAGCACAGGGCAGTAATAACATAGCTCCCCAAGAGGGAGGCAGGGCCAGAGAGGGAAGTCAGGAAGTCTTTGTGCCCAGACAATGACTGTTGGAAGCACGAACATCTTGAGGGAGATAAGATCTTTCCAGTTGGATCCCCAACCTTCCTTGGGGAAGGAATTCTAATCCAGATCTGTGTTTCATTAGCCATCAGGATTCCTGAAGGTGAGAGAATTAACCTCTCACAGGGAGTCCAAGTGAAGGAAAGGATAGAGTCTTCTGTTTCATTTCAGTAGGAGCCTCTGCTTGGTCTGCAAGAGGTCTCTTGGGCCCTCGTTGCTTCTGGATTCTTCCCTTGCACTTATGATGGAAACAAGAGCTCTCTCTCGACCCCATCTCTCAGGGTTGTGGGAGATCTCCATTGGCCTTTGGTTTTGCTCAGAGAAGAAAAACTCCACACTGGCCTGGAGCTGTGGGGATTCAGCATCCTGTCCCCAGGAAGAAGGCTGTATGACTATCCTCTTACAACTTTGTAACTTTCTCTCTTTAAAGGTTTTACTTCTTTTTTAAAAAAAAAGTAATGCTTATTTCTTTTTGAGAGAGAGACAGACAGACAGAATGTGAGGGAGAAGGGGCAGAGGGAGAGGGAGACACAGAATTAGAAGCAGGCTGCAGGCTCTGAGCTGTCAGCACAGAGCCCAACACAGGGCTCGAACTCACGAACCATGAGACCATGACCTGAACTGAAGTCAGACATTTAACCGACTGAGCCACCCAGGTGCCCCTCTCCTTAAAGTGTTTAAAGATGGATTGGGCACTGGACTGTTCTTGGATAGTAAAGCCATTTCTGTTGTAAGGCCCTCCTAAGTTCCAACGAAATTTCTTTTGTCTTAAAGCATGGCACATAATATGTAGTACTTCTGAGCCGTCTCCTGTTTAGCATTGCTAGGTGGCTACCAGGGAGGCAAAAGAAGGTCTTGCACCATCCGTGCACAATATCAGACTATGGGGGTGAGTTAAAAGTGGAACTGTGAGCTGAAGACTCTGTGTAGCAATTTGGAAAAGGCAGAGATCCTTTTACGCCTCTGATGTCTGGGAAGGCTTTCGTGGAGCCTCCGGTCTGAGCCTGATGCGGAGGAGGCCAGAGCGACTCTCACTAGCTTCTAGCTAATAACAAAGAGGGCATATTCATCTGTTGCAGCATCCCTCCTGTGCCCATCGGCCCGCCAGGACAAAGTAGGGTGAGAGCAACAGCGATCTCACAGCTTGACTTTCTAGACCAGAGATATCCCAGAAACCCCAGGTGTGCCTGAGACAGTGATGCCCTCGGCCCTTCAGGTGGTTGCTTTCTTGTTCATTAATCCCACGGCATCGTATGTGTTATCTATGTATGCTATGTGGTGAAAGCTCTTGGAAATACTCTTCTGGATAATATCACTCTTCCTGGAAAGCATCAGAAGCACGTGGTTACAATTCTTTGCTTTCATGCGTGCTGTCCCAGGCCGACTATCGGCTCAGTGTCTGTTTCGCTCACTGCTCTGTCTCTCTAATGCTGCCATTGTGCCTGGCACCTAGTATGTTCTCTGAAAAATATTTCAAGCTAGTCAAATCCACAATGAGCTATCACCTCACACCTCTTAGAAGGTCTATTATTAAAAAAACAAACAAACAAGAAATGACAAGTGGTGGTGAGAGTGTGGGGAAAGGTAACCCTTGTACACTGCTGTAAATGGGTACAGCTGCAATGAAAAAGGGTATGAAGTTTCCTCAAAAAGTTAAAAACTAGAGGGACTCCTGAGTGGCTCAGTCGCTTGAGCATCTGGCTTTGGCTCAGGTCATGATCTTGCAATTAGTGAGTTCAAGCCCCTTGTTGGGCTCACTGCCATCAGCGCAGAGCCCACTTCAGATCCTCTGTACCCCTCTCTTTGCCCCTCCTCTGCTTGCACTCTCTCAAAAATAAAAAAATAAAACATTAAAAAATGGAACTACCATATTATTCAGCAATTCCACTTCTGGGTGTTTATCTGAAAGAAATAGAACATTAACTCAAAAAGATATCTGCACCCCCATGTTCACTGTAAGCATTATTTACAATAGCCAAGCAATGGAAACAACCTAAATGCCCATCAATGGATGAATGAACAAAGAAAATACAGAAAGCGCGCGCGCGCACACACACACACACACACACACACACGAATATCATTCAGTCATTAAAAAAAAAAACAACAAGAAAATCTTGCCATTTGAGAAAATATGGATGAATCTTGAGGGCATTGTGCTAAGGGGAATGTCCAGAGACACAAAGACAAATATTGTATGATCTCACTTATATGTGGAATCTTAAAAAAAAAAAAAAAGTTCATAGATACAAAGAACAGATTGGTGGTTGCCAAAGAGGTTTTGGGTGATGGTTGAAATGGGTAAAAGGGATCCAAAGTAACAAACTTCCAGTAATCAATAAGTCACAGGGAGGTCATGTGCAACATGTGACTATAGTTAATAATACTGTATTATCTATGTGAAAGTTGCTAAGGGAGTAGATCTTAAAAGTTCTCATCACAAGAAAAAATTCTATAATTACATACAATGATGTGTATGTTCACTATACTTATTGTGATCATTTCACAATATATACAAATATTTTTAAATGTTTATTTATTTTTGAAAAAGAGAAACAGAGAGACAGAGCGAGAGCAGGGAAAGGCCAGAGAGAGAGGGAGACACAGAATCCGAAGCAGGCTCCAGGCTCTGAGCTGTCATTGCAAAGTCTGATGTGGGGCTTGAACTTAGGAACCATGAGATCATGAGCTAAGCTAAAGCTGAATGCTTAAGCGACTGAGCCATGTAGGAGCCCCGCAATATATACAAATATTGAATCATTATGTTGAACACCTGAAACTAATATGTCAATTATGTTTCCATTTTTACTGCTAGGAATTTCCCCAAGGGATACAGAAATGCTAATGCATAGGAGCACATGTACCCCAATGTTCATAGCAGCACTCTCAACAATAGCTAAAACCTGGAAAGAGCCTAAGTGTCCATCAACGGACGAATGGATCAAGAAGATGTGGTTTATCTATACCATGGAATACTACATGGCAATGAGAAACAATGAAATCTGGCCATGGGTAGCAACATGGATGGACCTTGAGGGTGTTATGCTGAGCGAAATAAGTCAGGCAGAGAAGGACAAATATCATATGTTTGCACGTATAGGAGGATTAGGAGGAACTTGACTGAGGAACAAGGGGGAGAAGAAGGGGGGAAATGGTGGGGGAAAGGGAGAGAGGCAAACCATGAGAGACTCTTGAATGCTGACAAAAACTGAGGACTGATGGATGTGGGAGGGAGGAGGGATGGGCATGGAGGAGGACACTTGTGGGGATGAGCACTGGGTGTTATGTGGAAACTAATTTGACAATAAACTATTTGTAAAATAAATTAAATTAAATTAAATTAAATAAAAAAGGAAATATTTCATGAATGGATAAATGAACGAGAAAGTCTACACCTTGGGGGATAAGTAAAATTTGGATAATATGGAAGGGTTGGAAGTTTACAGGGAGGGAGAACCTGGGTGGCTTTGTCAGTTAAGCGTCCAACTTAGGCTCAGGTCATGATCTTGTGGTTCATGGGTTCGAGCCCCACATCGGGCTTTGTGCTGACAGCTCAGAGCCCGGACCTGCTTCAGATTCTGTGTCTCCCTCTCTCTCTGACCCTCCCCCCCCTCGTGCCCCTCTCTGTCTCTCTCAAAAATAAATAAACATTAAAAAATAGTTTGCAGGGAAAAACAACAGAAAGAGTCCCACACAGTCATGGCGAGTGCCAGGCGCAATTTGGAAAATCAGCTGAGAGGCCCAGAACTGTTCGTGTTTTGAGGCAGTGGGAAATTAGCAAGCCCCATCATGCCTATTTAGCATAATGCTGGACGAATAAAGAGCCACTGAAGCATTATTGTCCCAAAACAAAGCCAAAACGAAAACAAACACATGGTAGTTGATACAATTGGTCTTGATTTTTCTCCTAGCATCTAATTTTAAGTCAAGCTGCGCCTACTCACTGTGGGAACCAATTTCTCACTTGGTCTGGGGCCCGATTTCAGTGATTTCTAAATGTTCCCGGATCATCTTCCAGCTCAGAGGCCCTGAAATCCCTGGCACCCCTGAGGCAAAGGATGTTGTACTGAAGACATCTCAAGCGTCGCATCCTCAGGGACGTTTGCCGTGAACTCTCTACGGTTGACTTGTATGCCCCTTTTAGGGGTTCCACGACACCATATGCTTATTGTTAATGAGGAAATAAGCACAGCTGACATTACTGAGCATTTAATATGCTCTTGGCACGAGGCTGTTTTACAATCATGATCTTATTCAACCCTTGACACAAAATCCTCTAGTAAGTGCTTTTTTAAAAAGATTTTTTAAAGTTTATTTATTTATTTTGAGAGAGTTAGAGAGCACAAGTGGGGAAGGAGCACAGAGAGAGAGGAGAGATTCCCAAGCAGGCTCTCAGCTGTCAGTGCAGAGCCTGGTTCAGGGCTCAATCTCACCAACAGTGAGATCATGACCTGAGCTGAAATCAACAGTCAGACACATAACCTACAGAGCTGCCCAGGCACCCCTATAATAAGCACTTTTATTATTATTGCCATTTTACAGAAGAGGAGACTGAGGGACAGCTCACTGTCACACAGCTGGTAGGTGGGCAAGCTAGGACTAAAATGCCAATTTATCTGAGGCTGAAGCTGTTGCCTTTCCTTTCCTCCCCTCCCTCCCCTCCTCCTCCTCTCCTCCTCCTCCTCCTCTCCCTCCCTCCCCTCTCCTTTCCTTTCCTTTCAAGTTTATTTATTTATTTTGAGACAGAGAGAAAGTGGGGAGTTGGGGGTGCAGAGAGAGAGAATCCTAAGCAAGCTCGTGCTGTTAGTGCAGAGCCCAATGCAGGGCTTGAACTCACCAATCCTGACGCTTAACTGACTGACCCACCCAGGTGTTCTGATCCCCCCCCCCAAATTTTTAAAGTTTATTGGATCTGCAGCTCTTAAGCACTATGCTCTATTTGCCTCTAATAAGGTCTTTACCAACAACCGGTTTGCAATGGTCTAGGTAACTCCTGGGCCCCAGAAAGTTAGCTCTATCGTGGAAGGAAGCAGGTCTCCTGTGGTCTCCTACCTAACCACCTAAAGCAGGGCTTGGCACAGAAACCAGAATGAAAAGCTCCTGTTGAAAAACATTCTGAACAAAGAGAAAACTAAACCCTCGGCTTCCACCAGATGGCACTGTGGGAGTCCAAGAGAAACGCGCCCTCCGGACTCTTCCTTTTCCACTCCTTTCCCACAGAACACCCCAAGCATCCTCATTGTTTTGGTTTTTTTCCTCCCTTTCCAGAGAAAACTGAGTGGGTAGGAAAAAACATTTTTGAGATAATGTTCAGGCATGTATTGAACACATTTCACAATTTAATTTATGACTTTATGTTTTGGTCCCAAAGGGAAAGTTGATCCTGCTCCACCCTTTTAGGTTTATGCACTTTTTAAAAAATTTTTAAATGTTTTTTATTTATTTCTGAGAGAGAGAGAGAGAGACAGCATGAGGAGGGGAGGATCAGAGAGAGAGGGAGATACGAGGGAGATACAGAATCTGAAGCAGACTTCAGGCTCTGAGCTGGCTGTCAGCACAGAGCCCGAAGCGGGGCTTGAACCCATCAACTGTGAGATCATGACCTGAGCCGAAGTCATGACCCGAGCCGAAGTCGAAGTCAGGCGCTCAACCGACTGAGCCACCCAGGCGCCCCAGCACTTGTTTGAAAGAACTCAGAGTGATTTACTGACTCTTGTCACCAATGAAGAGCCAGAAATAAAATCTGAATTGCGCAAAGCATTGAAGGAGGCTGCGCTGTGGAGTGGAAAGTCTCCTTGGCTGGATTCAGATTGCTCTGCCATTAACTAATGGGGGACTTCAGGCAAGTCCCTTCTCTCTGGACCTCCATATACATACTCAGCTGAAAAATAAGGAGGTGAGATGAAACTTCTAACACAGAAGTTTCCATCCTCTCCCATCCCCCCGTGCCCCGCCCAGCCTCTGTACAAATGACGTTATACGGCAGCATTATAGCATGACAGTGATAAAGATTATGGACTCTGGTTCAAGTTTCAGCTTGGCCACCTACAAACTCTGGGGTTTTGGACAAGTTACTTAACCTCTCTGGGCCTTGGTTTCCTCATCTGTATAATGGGAATGGTACTGTATATCACTCACAGGATTCATGCAAGGATTGAATGAGATATAAGGCCTTATCCCAGTGCTTTGTACACATAAGCTTTCAGTGAAAACTATTATCACACAGAACTGACTCTTATGTTTTAGTAACTGTATCTACATTTAGTTTGGATGTGCATTTAGTAATCAGCAAAATAGGGAGAAGACTTTAAATAATAAGCCACAGTCAGGCTTGGCCCTTTCAGAAGTATAAGGGTAGATGCATTTCATGGTACAAGGCAAGGCTAAAAGTAACCACAATCAATTGGAATCTTCATTCATTGTTGGTGGAAGTGTACAAGATACAAACAATTTGGGAAACGATCTGGCTGTGTCTTCTAAAACTTCTTTCCCTATGACCCAGCATTTCTACCCCTAGGTGTTTACCCAAGAAAAAGGAAAACATATGTCCACAAAAGCACTTGTATGAAAACATTCTTAGCAGCTTTACTTTTTTAAAAAAAAATTATATTTAAGCAATCTCTACACCCAGCATGGGTGCTCAAACTCACAACCCCGAGATTGAGAGTTGCATGCTCTACTGGCTGAGCCAGCCAGGCACCCCACAGCTTTACTTTTAATAGCAGAAACTGGAAACCTCTCAGACATCCATCAGCAAGAGAAGGGAGAAAGGATAAAGAAACTGAGCTATGATCACAAGTTGAAGTACTACTCAGCAATCAAAAGAAGCAAACTACTGAGGTGCCTGCGTGGCTCAGCCAGATAAGTGTCTGACTCTTGTTTTCAGCTCAGGTCATGATCTTGAAGAGCCTAACTAACGTCATTTTGAAATTAAGGCCTCCATTAAGAGCTGCACGTAGCCCTAGTTCCTCAGACTGCTCAAGGCTAAAGCCATCCTCGGACCGCTCTCAGGTCAGCTAATCAAGAAAACATTCCTGTGGTCTGAGTCAAGGCTGGGAACTGCAAACAGTTATTTTATACAAACTAGCCAATTTCTCACCGCTTGCCTGCACCCCACGTGGGCCCTTGGAACTCACCTCCTAATTGGTCATTTTCAAAGGATTCTCAAAGGTCAAGACTGGGTCCCACCAAAAGTAATGAACACCTCACAGATACTGAATGGTCAAAGCTGTTACCATGGGTGCTACTGTACAATTGTAATTGGTGCTTATGTGATGATGATGCTATACGTACAATGTGTGCACTGTAACACACCAGTCCCTTACCCCATAAAAACCCTGCCATTACACCGGTAGGCGGGTGAGCCCCTGCTCAAGGTTGTAATAAAGACCCTTTTGTACTTGCATCGGTGTCGGCTCCTTGGGGGTCTCAGGAGACTCGCGAATCGGGCACAACAATCTCACAGTTCATGAGATCGAGCCCCATCGTGGGCTCTGCATTGACAGCACGGAGCCTGCTTGGGATTTTCTCCCTCTCCCTTTGTCCGTCTTCCACTTGTGCTCTCTCTCACCCTCAAAATAAATAAATAAACAAACAAATCAATAAAAGGAGCTAAATACTGATATATGCAATGACAGGGATGATTCTCAACAACATCAGGCTGAGTAAAGGAAGTCTTATACAAAAGAATTCATACTATATGTTGCCATTTATATGAAGGTCTGTAACATGCCACACCAACCAACGGTGGGAAAAATTTTAAAAAAATCAAAAAAGCAGTCACCTCAGGGCGGGGGGGAAGAGAAAGTCTGAGAAGGGACAAGAGGAAGCTTTCTTGAGTGGTGATAATGTTCTATATCTTAGTAGGTGGATAAGTTACGACGCTACATTTGTCAAAACTCAGCAAAGGTACAATTAATGCTTGTGCATTTCACCTTATGTATTTTTTACCTCAAAAGTAAAACAAGAATAAGCAAATCTTGAATTCAAGTTAAGGATAGGTATGTGGAAAGTGCTTAGGAGGGAGGTGTACTGGTGTCTGCAGTTTCAAAAAAAAAAAAAGACAATGGATAAACAGACAGATGGAGAGATGGATAGCTGATGGATTAATAAAGGCTTGGATAGGAAAACATTAGTGGTGGAATCTAGCCAGTCAGTAACAAGGTATCCACTGGAAAATTCTTCCAACTTTGCTGTGTATTTCAGATTTCACATAATGATGTTTTTCTTTTTGGAAAAAAAAGTGTAACCACAAGGATTTGCATCCTGCATGGAGGGATTTTTTTTCCCCAGACATACAAAGGCTTCATTGGAGGAAGGCAGACCACAAACCTAGGTAAATATTTCCTGAGCATCTATGATATACCAGGCACTGGGCTAGGCTAGGTGAAGGCTTCAAAGAGAAAGAACACAGCACTTGCCCTCAAAGGGTCTGTAGGGACCATCTGACAAACACACATGTCACTGTCATCCTACACTGTGGGGATGCTAAGGCAAGTGAAATTTCATCTAGTGCAAAAAGCATCTTAATTGTTCTTACCACTAAAAAGAGTGATAAGTATGGGATGTGATCAACGTGTTAGCTAATGCAACAGTGGCAATCATATTGCAATATATAAATATGTCAAATCAATACACGGTATACCCTAAACTTACATAATGTTATCTGTCAATCATATCTCAATTAAAAAAAATAATAACTAAAAAAGGAAAAGTGCCTGGCATTGAAGACATGTGGGTAGTTATGGCTGCAAATATGATTGGAAGGCGTTTCTAAGCCAGAGCCCACAGAGAGTCTTGAAGGCCACACTAAGGTGATAATTCGGCGATCCAGTGGGGCCCATTCAAGAATTTTAAGCCAACAAGTGACATCCTTGGAAAATTGCTGGGAGAAAGGGGGCAGCTGCAATAGATGTCATTGCTTTAAAGTGGTTGGCAGGCAAGGGAGCTTTTCATGTACTGTCAATGAGCAGAGGGAGGGGATGGAAGCTCCCATGGGGAGGAGGGCGATTCAGAATGACCCAGGGCACAAAGGGATGAGATGTTGGTTTCATCTTCAAGGGAAATAGGCAGCTGTTTAGTCTGTCGCTCCACGATGTTGTGGCTTTGTAAGGCTATAATGGTTGTTTACAGCCAACATCTATTCTTTTTACTTAAGTTTTTATTTATTTAAGTAAACTCTACATATGCAACGTGGGGCTCCAACTCACAACCCTGAGATCAAGAGTTTCATTCATGCTCCTGTTGGTGGGAATGCAAACTGATGCAGCCGCTCTGGAAAACAGCGTGGAGGTTCCTCAAAAAATTAAAAACAGAACTACCTTACAACCCAGGAATTGCACTACTAGGAATTTATCCAAGGGATTTAAAAATGCTGATTCAAAGGGGCACATGCACCCCAATGTTTATAACAGCACTGTCAACAACAGCCAAATTATGGAAAGAGCCCAAATGTCCATTGACTGATGAATAGATAAAGAAGATGTGGTGTGTGTGTGTGTGTGTGTGTGTGTGTGTAATATTACTCAGCGATGAAAAAAGAATGAAATCTTAGCATTTGCAACCATGTGGATGGAACTGGAGGGCATTATGCTAAGTGAAATAAGTCAGTCAGGGAAAGACGGATATCATATGATTTCACTCATGTGAAATTTGAAAAACACCACAGATGAATATAGGAGAAGGGAAGGGAAAATAAGATAAAAATAGAGAGGGAGACAAACCATAAGAGATTCTTAAATACGGAGAACAAACTGAGGGCTGATAGGGGTGGGTTAAATGGGTGACTGGACATTCAAGAGGCTATTTTTCGGGATGAGCACTGGATGTTGTATGTAAGAGATGAATCACTGAGTTCTACTCCTGAAGCCAAGACTACACTGTATGGTAACTAACTTGAGATTTAAAAAAAAAAAGTTTCATGCTCTTCTGACTGAGCTAACCAGGTGCCCCTGGCCAGCATCTATTCTGATTGTTAGTCTATTCAGAATGGCCAGTGCCCAAGACACAGTGCTGTTACATTTTTTTTTAATTTTTAATGGTTATTTATTTTTTGAGAGAGAGAGCACAAGCTGGGGAAGGGTAGAGAGAGAAGGAGACACAGAATCTGAAGCAGGCTGTAGGCTCTGAGGTGTCAGCACAGAGCCCCATGTGAGATTCGAACCCACGAACCATGAGTTCATGACCTGAGGTGAAGTCAGACACTCAACCGACTGAGCCACCCAGGTGCCCCGCTGTTAAATGTTTTTAACATCACTCCTACCCGCCTCATAGGGTTGCTGCAAGGTTAATTAATATAATGTATGGAATCTGCCCAGCACATACCAGGTCTTCAATAAATGAGGTCAAGGAACCACATCCGATGCTTCCGTTTGTGGCTTGGATGTAGGGTAACCTCAGCACAAGCCCACCATGGCAACCAGTAGTCTCTAAAGTAGGCACTTGAAGCCCCTGAGGTCCATTCCAACCCACACATATTGTGACCTTTATCAAACCCCAGTCTCCACCCCCACACACACCAAATACTGCACATATTCCCATGAAAAAACTGAAAAGCTCCAGTTGGACCCAGGAAATCTCATTTATTCTCCTTGGTCTTTTGAGAATGGCTCTGCTGTGGCACCCACAACGGTGAGATCAGACCACGTGGGATCTTCCTTTAAAAAAAATGTTTATTTTTGAGAAAGAGAGTGTGTGTGTGTGAGTGGGGAAGTGAGGGGTAGAGAGAGAGAGTGAGACAGAGGATCCGAAGCGGGCTCTGCTGCAGAGAGTGGATGCAGGGCTTAAACTCATGAACTGTTGAGATCATGACCTGAGCTGAAATGGGACACTTAACGGGCTGAGCCACCCAGGGGCTCTTCCTTTTTCAAACAAGGCTTTGGACTCTAGAGATTAAAGTTTGGGTCCAAAGTCAGAATTCTCTCGAAGCCAGAATTCTGGCGAGGTTTCAATCCCACTGCTCATTACACTCCAGATCCTGGTGCCCCCTGTTTTTATGCAGTTTACAAAGTGGCTGTAAGTGTTAAGAAGCCACGGACAGTTCACCAATGTGACTCGTTCACCCATGTGTCTCTAAGGCGTGCACAGTGCCTTGCCCAGTGGAACATGTGATAGATATTTGTTGAATGAACAAATGAATGAATGAATGAATGATTCATTCCGGTCTGTACTTTAGACTTCATGAAGCCTTCTTTCTTCCCCTTCCTCAGGGCCCATTGTGGGTTTGCCAGCCTTCTGGACTCCAACAGGGCTTACCATCTGTGCCTGTTCTTTGGCAACTAGCCAAATTCAACTCCATTCAATTCAACTGACTTCCACGGAGCCTCACTGTTGGCAGGAAGCACTCCCAGTCTCCAGGAATGGCGAAAGCATTTCCTAGTCCATGGCCTCTCAATTGTACTTTTAAAGCAAACATGGCATGGAACAGAACCTTTCCAAGATGTTTTGAAGGCCTGAATACATAGTTGTACGTTACTTCCCTTTGTCACCACACTTGATTGCCATCCAGGAAATAAGCAAGTTCTGGACAATGGATAAACCGATGATTATTTGACAGGTATGGGGTAGGTTTAGAAGAGAGGATGAAGGGGGGGAGGAATGAGACCTAATCTTCGTCTGATGGATTTGCAGTTTCATTAAGTGTGGTGGGGAAATGAGGTTGGCATCTCAGCCATTCAGGGCTGGCCTGGGACTGAGATCTGAAGGGATGCACAGCAGCCCCTTGAGTGAAAAGAAAGCCAGAATCCCCCCACACACACCTGTTGTTTTTTTCTGAGGGTTGGGCCTTTTTAAATTTTATGAGTAGTCTCCATTCCTGTCTCCACCCGCTTCTATACATCTCCCGCTCCCCATTGCCTGTCTTCTGTAAGTTAGTAATGTGCCTTCTCTCTAGCAATTATTTCATCCAACAGAATTAGAATTAGCTTTGTATGTATCCACTGAAACATCGTTTTGAATAGCAAAAGCTTGGAGACAACCAGAGATCATACAATAAGAGCTAATTTATGTATATAATGGTAGATCTACGGTCTCAAATGTTGGGCAGACAGTACCACAATGTTATAAAAATAGCAATCGGTACAGGAAAAATTCACAAGATGTTTTTCTTAAATGTTTATTTATTTATTTTTGAGAGACAGAGAGAGCACAGGCAGGGAAAGGGCAGAGAGAGAGAGGGAGACAGAAAATCCAAAGCAGGTTCCAGGCCCTGAGCTGTCAGCATGGAGCCCAACGTGGAGCTTGAACTCATGAACCATGAGATCATGACCTGAGCTGAAGTCAGATGCTTAACCAACTGAGCCACCCAGGCGCCCCACAAGATGTTGTTAAGTGAACCGATAGGTTAGAAAACAATGACGTGTATGTGCACAGCACGTGTGCATGCTATTGGCAATTTTTTTTTCTTGGTGTTTTTCTATTTTCTAGATTTTCTGTATTGAATGCTGGACTCTGAGTTAAGGTACCACCAGGAGCGGTGTGTTGTGAAGACTCTGAGAGCACAAACAAGGGTATCGAGCAAGGCTTCCCTCAGTCAGTGGATTCTGAGGAAGGTGAAGGGCACAGAGCATTGGAGAGAAACTCAGGGAAAATGCAGATTTTCAAATTCAAGGGGGAAGAGATGGCACCCATTGGTGGTGAGGACCTAAGGCCCACCAAAGACTGAACTTCATGAAAGAAGCAGTGGGGAACATCTCTGAGTTTCTGAACATAGGGGTGAATTGCTGGAAGTGGTATTGAAGAATTACAGATGGTCTCCGACTTAGGACGGTTTGACTTAAAATTCTTTGATGTTAATGATAGTGCAAAAGCAACAGACATTCTTAGAAACCGTACTTTCAGTTTTGAATTTGGATCTTTCTCCTGAGCTAGCTGTATGTGGTATACGATTCACTCTCATGACACTGGGTAGTGGCAGTGAGTTGCATCAGTGGGATAAATAACCAATACACTCTGTGTAATAGCCATTCTGCTTTCAGTACAGTATTCAAGAAATTGCTGGGGGCATTCAACACTTTAGTATCAGATAGGCTTCGTGTTAGAGGATTTTGCCCAACTGATAGGCTAATGTAAGAGTTCTGAGCACTTCGAAGGTAGGCTATAGGCTAAGCTGTGATGTAGGTTAGATATTAAACACATTTTTCACTTAAGATATTTTCAACTTATCATGGGTTTATCAGGACACAACCCCATTGTAGGTCGAGGAAGATCTGTATTCCAGCCAGAGCAGGGTGGATTGTGTTGTAGGCAGGGAGATCTGCCAGGAGACTCTGCCATTTGCATATTTGACCTGAGGTAAACGAGAGCTTGGATTAAGCTTGTGGCAATAAAACCAGAAAGGAAGGGGCAGATGGACCTGAAAAAGAATCAGAGCCAGAGATTCAAATTTGGCTAAATATATGGCAGGTGGTCGGTGAAACCATGTAAAGAGACACTTTCCAAGGAAATGGATGTTAAGAGAGTAGCTGAGGACTGAGTCTTCAGGGATTCCAACAGTTAATGGGAGGAGGAAAGAAGAGGAGCCAGCAAAGAGGACAGAGAATGATGGGTCAGAGAGATAAGAAGAGAAACTTGAGAATGCAATGCCACGAAAGCCAAGGACAGGACAGTTGCAGGAAAGAGTGGGTGGTTGATGGTATCAAATTCATCCTCCAAGTCAAAGACAAACTGAGCCGAGACCCTTGAATTTGGTCAGGAGGTCATTGGTGAACTTACAGGGAGCAGTCTGGCAAAATGTCCTGGAGTCTAGAAGGTTCTAGGGAAGAGAGGTGGAGAAATGGAGGCAGCTCATGGATACCATCCATGCGACAAGAGTAATGTGTTAGGACTGAGAAGAACGAGGTCAAGCTTTCTCATTCTAGTCCTGCTACTTAACTGCTTGAACTCGTTTCCTCTTCTGAAAATGAGGAATAATCCTATTAGCTCATAACTCTTGGAAGTACAATACAAATGTAATGATTAAGGGGTTTCTTCCTTACCTCCCCTCACCGCCCCCCTCCAAACCCTAGAGATTTCTGAGCATGATGTAACAGATAAGAGGAGTCTGTTTGCTTATCAGTCCTGTCCCTAGATTGATAACTGTTTTTGAGAATTTTCTAGCTATGTCTGCTGGCGTTAGTCATGCCAAATCACTAACAATTCTTTCCTCAGCCCCTCTGACATGAGGACATTGAGGCAGGTGGTTAGAAGGGAGTCAGCGGTCAGAGCCACATGGAATGTCTCTGAGTCCTACAGAAGTTGTTAAAAAAGGCTCTGTTTGAGACCTGGGATATAGAGCCCTGGAGTGCCAACCTCACCCCAACACACAGAAGGCTGCAAGCCCTGAAGGGTGGCTGGGGCAGAGGCACAAGAAAACCCTCTTTTTTTTTTTTTTTAAACCTTCCTTTTTTAATCCATGGTGCCTGCAGACTGAATGGCCCCTGGACCGAATGGTCTCAAGTGGGCAGCTTGAGGGGCACCTGGCTAGCTCAGTTGGTTAAGCATCCGACCTCAGCTCGGGTCATGATCTCACGGTTCGTGGGTTCGAGCCCCGTATCGGGCTCTGTGCTGACAGCTAACTCAGAGCCTGGAGCCTGCTTCAGATTTTGTGTCTCCCTCTCTCTCTGACCCTCTCCTGCTCACGCTCTCTCTCTCAGAAATAAATAAAACATTAAAAAAATTTTTAAAAGTGGGCAGCTTGATTTTCAAGGTATGCATAAGGGCATATCCTTTTTTTCATTCCTTCTATTCTCACTGGGCAACCAGACTTGATCAGCACTACCTCCTGTTTTTTTCTACTCACTACCTACAAATCAATCTCTTGAGCCCGCTTCCTTTGTGAAGCCCAGACCGTGGTCTGATATTTGTGGTAGTGCCTTGTTTTCCCCTAAAAGAAAATACCCCCTGGGAAAAATATGGCTGCCGCACAAGGCCCCAGGGCCTAGACCTGTTACCAAGCCCTGGGGAGGCACAGGGCTGGGTGCTGGCCGAACTGGATGTGGAAGGAGCAGGTGACCATATTTTCTAGAAATTGCATTTTTCAGATCCTGAGACATCTAGAGAGTGTAGTCAAGGGGCCTTCTTACTGCCTGTGTTCCTTTTAATGGAAGGGCTTGGTTTCATTTATGGGAAGATGGCTTGCCAGAGGGAAACAAGGTCACATCATGGATGGTAATAGTCACATGCTAAGATGTGTAGGCCTTTTTAAAGCATGTGATAGGATGTCAGAGCAGGGGTACTTCCAAGGAGGCTGGTATATTGTCGCAAACCTTTCTGGAAGACCAGGAGGTCTTTCTCTGATTCAGTCACCAAATCTGTCCCGAGCATCTTCAGAAAAACATGCTCTCTCCTCGGGGCGCGGGGACGGAATTAGGGATGTAGAGATAGGCCAAGGTCCTGGTCTATGGGAGCAGGCGCCATCAGATGCGCAGGAGCCGTCTGGACTGTCCCCCGTGCGGCAGAGCTGACGGAACCCTGGGGCATGGCTTGCCTTGGGGGGCCAGATACTGTCTCTGGGCCAAAGCCGGGCCTGCAGGGCAGGTGGCCAGAACTTGGAAGGAATTCTCTTCCGCAGCCCAGGGTCCAGGCTTGGCCCCAGCAAGCCGCCCCGCCAGCCTCTGCCGCCTGGGGCCTTGCGCATTCCGCGCCCCCGTCCCTCCGCCCCTCTCCAGGCCTCGCCCCCTCCCTTGTCCCCTTCTCCTCCCCCCAACCAGCTGTCCCCTTTCCCCAGAGCGCAGACAGCCAAAGCCAGGGAAGAGGCGGCCTCGGGCCGGAGGGGGCGTGGTGGGGAAGGGGAGGAGGGCGGGAGTGAGGGGATAAGGAGGCCTGCGCAGCCCGCGCCCCCAGCCACTGCCCGCCCAGGAGCCGGGTGCCGCTCCCGCCGCCGCCGCCTCCCGCTCTCTTCCCTCGCCCAGGGGGAAAGGTCAGCAGCGTCCTGGAGCCGCCGTGTCACTCCCCGACAGCCATGAACTGCAGTGAGAGCCAGCGGCTGCGCACCCTCCTCAGCCGCCTGCTGCTCGAGCTGCACCACCGGGGCAACACCAGCGGCCTGGGCGCCGGCCCTGGTCCGAGCATGGGCATGGGGGTCGTGCCGGACCCGTTCGTGGGCCGCGAGGCGACCAGCGCCAAGGGCGACGACGCCTATCTCTACATCCTGCTCATCATGATCTTCTACGCCTGCCTGGCCGGGGGCCTCATCCTGGCCTATACCCGCTCCCGCAAGCTCGTCGAGGCCAAGGACGAGCCGGCCCAGGCCTGCGCGGCGCACGAGTGGGCCGCCGCCGACGCCGAGACTGCGGCCGGCTTGCCGGCCGAGGGCCGCCGCCAGCTCGCCCCCGGGGTGCCGCCCGCCCCGGCCCAGGGCGCCGCCGCCGAGGGGGTCTAGAACCGCGGCCCCGCTTGCTTGCGCGCGCCCTCCTCATCATCTCCCGCGTCCCCGGGCGCGGCGCCCGCCTTCTCCTTCCCTCCTTCCTGGTGCCGCCTCACCTGAGGCCCAGACAAGGAGAGGCCCCCTGACCTCGTCCGGCAGGCCCTGGAAGAAGCACCACCCTACCCACCCCAGGCGCTTTTTTCCCCCCTCTCCCAGCTCCCGCGCCCACCCCATGCCTCCACCCCCGCCCCGCACACCCAACTGCACTAAACTGCCTCTGCTCTCTTGTCTTCAGACAGCCCTGACACCACGCTCCAGCCCCCTGGGAACTGAATCCAACACGTCCAGCACTTGGCATGGAAGTGAAGCAATGAAGTCTGTCAGAACTCTGGGCCGTCTAACAGACAGCTGCTCCAGCGGCTGCCAGGGACTGCTCACTCCACGGGGCCGGCGGGCTTGCCATCACTGCCAGGCCGGCGGCCGCGGTTCCAGCTTCCTGTTGCCTTAGGGACTGAGACAAAGAAAAATGAAGAGACCCCAGACATCTTTCCCCTCCCTCCCTCTTGCAGCAGGGAGCTAGCAGGACACTAGGAGCAGTCTGTGGGCTAGAGTGGACTTCATGGGGACTGAAGGGGGAGGGAAGCTCCTAGGGGAGGGGAAGATCCATGACCCCAACTGTATGACTTATTTGCATCCCTTTGTCATCCCAAAGGTAACGGGCCTGATTTTTAGCAGTGTGGCCATCTTCTGATGTGGGTAACTGTTGCTGGGTGAATCCCCTCCATACCTCCAAATGCCTCCCCTGTATCAGTTCAGTTGCCGTGGCAGGGGTCTGCTTCATGTATGGAACAGGAGTCTCAGACGTTCCCCTCCCCCTGTAACCTGGGGAATGTCAGAGGCAGGTAAAATAAAGGTTGTTTAAGCAATAACCTAAGACTCTTCTCTCAAAGATCTCAGCCTTGAGACCCGATACTATACAGGAAAGGAAATGATGTTTAGATTTGAGGGTTGGGTTGTTGCGATATTTAGATCTATATATTCAATTCCAATACCATAGATGTGATTGTGGGTGAAGGTTGATATGGTTAAATGGGTTTTTTTTTTCCAGCTGTTTCAAAAGTGGTATCTTATTCCCCCCCCCCCTTTTAACTCTGAACTACTTTGAAATATCACAGTGCGAAGTAAGGGTTTCCCACTTAAGTAGTTTTTTGGGATACACTTAAAAAAAAACCCTCTCATACCCATCCCTATTAGCTATCATCAAAGGTAGGTTTTAGAAGCTACCTTTGGATGTCTTAATCATGTGGCTTATTAAAAGAGAAAAAGCCATCAAATAGTGTACATCTTGAGTCAGAGGGACGACACTTCAACTAAGCCATCTTAGCAATGATGGGTAAAGCTACCGGTGCATGTTTATTGGTTTATTCTCCTTGTCTCAAGAAGGTCATCAGAATTTGCCTGCTCAGGGCTTAAATGCTTATACCTGATGATGGCTGTTTGGGCTTCATCAAACACACATAAAAATCACCTTTTAGCATTAAGCCAACTTGCTTAAACACTGCTGGTTTCTGTGACAGCAAGGCAAACATATTAGGGGGCACTTAAATGAAGTGATAGTACGGAAACCTCATTCAAGGCATTGGCTTTGACCTTGTAGCCCATCTGCTATTTTACTGGAGCTACTAATAAGTTAAATGAACTTTCATTTCCAGGATCCACTCCTTAAAGATAGGCTGCCTTTGCCTCATTGGCCGATCTCTAGTTTTAGTTTCAGCATTAAAGCTATGCAGGTGGGGGCCAGGGATGGGGCAGAAGTCCAAGACAATGACAAGAAGAGAGGGGATGCTGTGAGAGCCATCTCATGGCCACCAAAGTGGATGTAAAGGGAGGGCACAGATACCCAGCCATGATAGGGGCATGTGGGGAGAACAATCCCCAGCCCTGTGTTTCAAGTACAGCGATGCCCCTCATTTATCTTGCATAATTGTGGACACACAGTTGTTCTGACAATGAACCGTAATCACTTTATATTTATATAAAGGAAGCTGGGAACCTCTTGGACAATGCCCCTAATTAACATTAATTGCCAGCTGTGAGCAAACAAATCCCACTGCAAAAATACTTCTGCTTTTAAAAACATTGTAACTTTTTTAAATGATGGTACGGTACCTGTAAAGAGCACATAGCAAGAGGAGCGACAAAACTCTCCCAGTGAGAAAAGTGACCTGGCCCGGGGAAGACGATTTCCTCTACTGTCTAGTCACTTTTTCCAAATACACTCAGGGTTGAGACTGTGTCCCAGAGAGTGAAGTTTCCCAGAAGTCTGGGCACTCAAATCTCTACCAGCCAATGGGGGTGTCAACAGTATTGAGGGAATCATATTGTGGTCAGCAAAAGATAGAAGAAAAGAAAACCAGTGGCTTGGCAGTTTTGATAATGTATTCCTGAATAGCCTGAGCTGACTGTACAAATTGGGGGAAATGTTAGCCTTTTCCTGAACGTGATTCTAATAAATTGGAGTGATTTCTTTTTTCAACCCATCCGGCGAGTCTATTTTTCCCTTCTGTGTAAGCAGATCCTGTTTTAGGTCAGGTCAGATCTTTGCTCCGTGACAATAATGAAGAAAACGACTCATGCTTCCTTAATTGTCATTTGAGGCTTCCAACAGAGCACGACTAGGAGATATTTTGAGTTCCAATGTCTGGAAGTGCTCATCAACAGAGCAAAAATAAACGGAAACTTCTCTTTCATTATGCACAAAATTCTGTGTTGTCGATTGATGGACTTTTCTAGAGGGATATAAATGGGGTCTTTCATTAGTTTGTCGTTACCATCTTCTCCTTCTCTTTCAATTTGCCATCTCTTCTGGAAACCAAGGATCTGCCCATGATTTGTATCAACAAAGAGAAAAGGGACTGGGTGGCTTTCCAAACAATCTTGCCTGACACAGTGTGGTGGAGAGCACAGGACCAGAATCAGAAGGACTGGGGTCCAGCCCTGGCTGTGCCAAGTAGCTGGCACTGTTTCTCAGAAAGAGCTGCTTAACTTCCCTGGGCCTGTCTCCACAGCTGTGGGGATTTGAGGATCAAGTAAGATCATGCATGGGGAAAAGCTAGATGTAAAGCAGCTATTGAAGCATAGGGCGTTAAGTTTATATTTTCTCTTTCTTTCCTTGGGGGAGTGCCTTTGGATAGTTGTGTGGGTGGAAGCTGGGGCAGAGGAGAGAAAATTCTCCACTATGTACAGTCTGCTCTTATTACTTAAAGGAGAGGATTGTAGGGACTTGGCCACTGGCTCCTCGATTTCTGAGCCGATCTCCCCCATTCTCAGAATCTTGGGTGACTAGGGATCTGTGTATAACTGTCTCCCCATCCTATCATTCCTTTCACTCACAGGCCCACAGTGCCCTCTTTAAAAAAAAAAAAATACGACAATTAATACTATACTTTCAGGGTTCCACCAGGACTGGAATGTAGACTTTGAAGACAACGGGTCAAGAACTGAAAGAGGGCAGAAGAGAAGAGAATGAAGGGAAGGAATCATGGGCATCATGAGGGAGGTAGGAGGAAGAGCAATCTAGAATGTTCTATGAATGTAAGAGAGAACGACTGAAGACCACCAAAGGTGGGTGGGTTATGGGAGTCGATAGCCAACCCTAGGTGAACTTGAATTACCTATCAAAATGGCTTTGGGAGAAGAAGCTGGATGAGAAGTCACTTTTCAGCCCCTGTTGTTACTTACCATACCTACAGCCTGTCCAGAAAGACAAAGTGATTAAAGCAACTCTTTCTTCTGTGCTAGATCTCAGAGCATACATAGGAGAGAGAAGAGAGCCTCTGTCTTTTGGCAATCTGTCCCTGGTGCTTGTCTATGGCCTCTTTCTCTTGGCCAAAAGTTTAGCATATTCTCTAGCCTCTTCCTTATTTTTCTTAGTATACTATTTCTTGAGAATAATACTCCCATATTAATGTTGCAGGACACATGGAGTACCGGGACAATGAATTTTGCGCACTTTGGGCCTAGGTGATCCCACCAGTCCCTCAATCAGCTGTGTTTTAGTGGAGGGCAGGGTTTAGGTAAAAGCTGTGGCCTTGGCCTTTTCCTCTGAAATGAATACACTCAGGGCAGACAGGAGGATGCCTCATACATTTTTTTAAATTGAGGTAAAATATACATAAGTAGGGGCGCCTGGGTGGCTCAGTCGGTTGAACATCCGACTCTTCATCATGATCCCAGGTCATGATCCCAGGGACATGGGATTAAGCCCCACATTGGGCTCCTTGCTAAGCATGGAGCCTGCTTAAGATTCTCTCTCTCTCCCTCTGCCTCTCTGCGCCACTTACTCTCTCTCTAAAATAAAAAAAAAAAAATTAAATATACATGAGGTAAAATTTACCTTATCCATTTGTAAAAGTGTACAGTTCAGTAGCATTAAATACATTCACGTTCTTGTGAAACAGTGCTTTTTTAAGTCAGAGAAAAAGGCAAGGAGTTAAATTACTTCATATAGACATGGCAGGGCTTAATCATTGCTTCACATTTTATAATAGATCACACTCAGGGGCACCTGGGTGGCCCAGTCGGTTAAGCATCCGACTTCAGCTCATGTCATCATCTCCCAGTTTATGGGTTCAAGCCCCACACAGGGCTCCATGCTGACAGTGCAGAGCCTGCTTGAGATTCTCTCCCTCTCCTTCTCTCTCTGTCCCTCCCCTGCTCTCACACTCTCTCTGTGTCTCTCTCAAAATAAATAGACATTAAAAAATAGATTATATAATAGCTCACTCAGGACAAGTTAAAGGTGAAGCTCAAGGAGAGAATCTCTAGTTGTGGATTTTGGTGAAATCAGAAAAAGGTGATATCTTGAAATGTTTACATGTGTTGTGGAAGGTGCTTGGGGGAGGGGTTTACTGTACTTCCCACCGTATCTCAAGTCACATCCTCCTCTTACTACCAGATGCTCTCAGAATCCTGGGGAGGACTAGGGTGGTCACGGATGACTGGCTTCCACTGTGAATTTGCTGAATTCCCACATACCTGACCACAAGATGTCCATTCATGAAAGTACCTCAGGTCCCGGAAGAAACAGGGGGCCTCCCCTTGGCACTTCTAGGATCTCAGTGTAATCTAGCAGGGAGGGGTTGCAGCTCCAGCCTGGAAGAAAAAGAATAAAGACAAGAGGCATGTTAATTTCACTCCTTTTCTCATGGGCAGCTCCTCTGGGGGCACTGTGGTCAGGACCAGCCCTTGACAAAGCTATGGAATTGGTATCTATCTTATATTTTCCCTTCCTGTTCTAAGCATCATCACTTGCTGCTCCAGTCCTATGTAACTGTTCCTTCCCTGTCACCAAGAGCTAGTGATATTCATTCATGTCTAATCTGCTATTCATCCCAGTGATGATCCAAAAAATCATATTTTTTAAATGTTTGTTTATTTATTGAGAGAGAGAGAGAGAGAGAAAGCACAAGCAGGGGAGGGGAAGATAGAGAGGGAAAAAGAGAATCCCAAGCAGGCTCCATGCTGCCAGCACAGAGCCTGGAGCAGAGCTTGGTCCCACAAAGCACCATGAGATCATGACCTGAGCCAAAATCAAGAGTCAGACGCCTAACCAACTGAGCCACTCAGGTGCCCCAAGAATCATCTATTTTGATGTCTGATCTTATTTGTTACTCTTAGAAAAATCTCCATTTTGACTGGCCCCAAACTCAGAAGAAAAAGCTCTCTGAGAAGATGGCCTCCATCTCTTGGGAATCTGTTCCTTGCTTTTTTCTTTGGCCTATTTCATTCTCTTGGCCAAAAGCTTAGTATATTCTGTGACCTCTTCCTTCTCTTGCTAAGTATGCTCTCTCTTTAGAGTAGTATACTGACATTTGTGTTGTAGGACATATGCGGTCCCAAGACACTGAATCTTACACACTTTGGCCCTAGCTTTCTTAGTTTCTTTCTTTAGGGGCTTTCTCACAACACACTGGTAGATGATCATCTTCTTTAGATTGAAAAGTTTGCAGATTCTGCTAGATTTGGGAGCCCACTGGTGATGATGCATAGTAGTATCAGTGAGTCCAGGAATATCCTCCTCTTCCTCCTTTTATTTTTATAATAATCAACTTGAGAACACTGAGATTGGCCTCCACAATTCAACCCCACACAAATTTGTCCCTTCTTCCTCTACTCCTCTTCGGTCTGTAAGAGGAATGCCTTTTTCCCAGTAGCAGGTGGACATGGCCATGGGGTTAGACACCTTGAATTATGGGGAAACCTCGTTTGTCATTCCTACCACTGATTAGGACCATGTAACCCTTCCATTCTCCACCCAGAGTGTCGGTGGCAACTTCTGTGGCCATGTGATTTTCATACAATGTATAAAGTTTGTATTCATTGTCAACTTGAGTTCCTGGAAGCCAGGGCCTAGGAAAGGGATGTTCAGCTTCATCTTGAAGCAGCTGATCATCTCCAGGCTGCGACGAAAAAAGGGAGAAATGCATCTTTAATGGTGGCTTTCAGACACCTTATGAGGGTGAAAGGTATGAAGGGGGGCTTGTCCTAGACTATCAAATCTGAGATGGGTAAGGCTGCTCTGACAGTCCCACCATTGTGGTAAGCTCAAGAACAGCACTTTCGCTTGTTTTGTTTATCCTCACCGGTTCTGGAGGAGGGTATTTGGAAGATTCAAACTTCAGCCATCTAGGAGGGCACCTGCATTTCCATGGGAGTCTCCTAGGGTGCAGGGTGGGATGGGGGTGGGGTTGGGAATAATTGGGATGGGCAGAAGGGGAAAGATGCCCTTGGCCTGCTCTCCAGTTAGACCTCTGTCTATTGGAAGGTTAACTTAGCAAACAGGACACTGGAGAGGAATATTTGAAGAGAGGAAGGGAAGAAATAGTAGGACAGAGTCCCTGAGGGCTTGCAAGGGTGGAATTTCTATCATTTTCATGCCATCTTTTCTATACATTTGTCCCAAACTCTGGCCGTAGCCAAGTGAGAAATCTTACTTGGAGCAGGTTGCTCTGGAATCAGCTGGGTTAGTCTTCATCTCATGTCCCAAGTAACTGGCACCATCCTTCAGAGGTCTGGGCTTTCCCTGTAGCAAGTTCAAGGATGGATCAGTTGAAGAGCTCCCACCTTTCCACATTCTCCATTACCCACTAACACAGAATACTGTGGTGCATATTGCATGGGCTCTAGAGCCAGACTGCCTTTCCTCCTCTGTAAAATGGATATAACAAATACCAACTACCTCCCGGGGTTGTGGTGAAGATTGAGCTGCCTATATAGTGTCTGGTTCATGGTAAAGGTTCACTAAAGGTAGCTTCCAATCATGCCCCAATCCACTGCAGCAGGTTGTCACCTACACAGCAGCAATGAAACGGCTTTGTCATGGTCACTAATGACCTGCATGTTGACAATTCCCAGTTCTCATTTCTATGACTACACAGCAGCACTTTTTTAAAGTAGGCTCCACACCTGGAGCCCAATTCGTAGCTTGAACCCATGACCCTGAGATCAAAACCTGAGCTGAGATCAAGAGTTGGAGGCTCAACTGGTTGAGCCCCCACCCAGGTGCCCCTACTCAGAAGCATTTAATGTTCCTTTCTTGAAACTTTCTTTTAACTTCTGTAACTCCTCAATCTCCTGGCTTGCCTCCTTCTTCACCAGTCCTGTTTCTTCTTAGTCTCCTTGGCTGGTTCATACTGCTGTTGAATTGCCCTGGGCTCCAGCCTGGACCTCTTCTCTTCTCCATCTATTCTCTCTCTTGGTGATGTTGACTAGTCCCAACATACAAAACATCTTCTTCATATGTAAATACCCTATTAACAGTGATGATTCCCCAAATTTATATATTTTTAACCCCAGAACCCCCTACTCTGAGCTCCAGACTTGCATATCAGACTGCCTACTTAACATCTCTACTTGGGTATCCAAAGCTGTCTCAAAGTTAACATGTCCAAATCAAAGGTTTTTTGAATCCCTCCCCCCACCCAAATTTGCTGGGAACTGGTTATTGTTTAGAAGCTGGCCTGGTGTTCATAGGTTGGCCATGTTATTCTCATGTTCCATTTCCCAGAATGCCAACATCAGATGAGTTTAATGACAAGACATATCTCTGTGATCATGATGAAGTAAGACAAAATAAGACCACTGTGTAGTGTTATCTAGGAATAGACAAAAACAAGGTTATGGTGGAACTCACAAATACCAAACATCCTCCTTTCCCGCCTAATTTGAGTGACTGACACCTCTCTCCCCCTTATAGCTTTAGTCTTACTTCATTCCAGTAAGAGTTATTAAGATACCCAGTCACAGAACTACTGTCCCTTCTGAAAGCATTCAATCCAGAACAAACCCGCACTTCCTTGGACCCTTCCCCAAATCACCTAAGATAAGCTCCAATCCAATAATAAATGTTTTCTAATACCTCTTACTGAGACACTCATGGTTCCCTGTGGTATGAATCCTCCCTTGTTGCCATGAGTCATAAACCCAATTTGTTCAACTACAGATTTGTTCCTGGTGGTCTATGGCATTGCGATATTAATCTTCCCTATTGTTTTTTTTTTTTTTGGGGGGGAGCAAATGGTAATACTATTATTTATCTAGTTGCTTAGGCTAAAACAGGAGTCATACCAAGTCTGTATTTTCCCTCACTCTTCTGCATTCAATATAGGATCTAAGTCCTTTCATCTGTACTTCCAAAAGGAATTCTACATATAACTGCTTCTCATGATCTCCATTTCTACCACCCTAGTCTACACCCACATCATTTCTTTAAAATTTTTTTTAATGTTTTATTTATCTCTGAGAAAGAGAGAGACAGACAGAGCGTGAGCAGGGGAGGGTCAGAGAGAGAGGGAGACTCAGAATCTGAAACAGGCTCCAGCCTCTGAGCTAGCTGTCAGCACAGAGCCTGACGTGGGGCTCGAACCCACGAACTGTGAGATCGTGACCTGAGCCGAAGGTGGACGCCGAACTGACTGAGCCACCCAGACACCCCTACACCCACATCATTTCTTACCTGGATTTCTTACCATAATGCTTTCTAACTGGTCTTCTTGCATTTACCCTTGACCCCCTGCAGTTAGTTCTTCATACAACAGCCAGAGCACTGTTAAGGCACAAAGCAGATCATGTCTCATCTCTACCTAAGGCCCTTCGTTGGCTTAGCCACACAATTAGAATACAACCCCAACTCCTTCCCATGGTCTACAAGACTTCTCTAAACCTTATCTCTTGATACCCTCCCCTCTTGCTCACTAAACTCAAGTTACAGTAAACTTTTTGCTGTTCCTTGAACACATCAAGCTCATTCTTGCCTCAGAGCCTTTCCATGTACTATTTCTCTGCCTGGAATATTCTTCCTCCATATCTTCTCATGGCTGTTTCCTTCTCATCATTCAAGTCTCAGTTTAAATGCCACTTCCCCAGAAGCCTTCCTTGATGATCCTATCTATAGTTGCTCCTTTCTCCCAACCCCCACCCTATTCTCTATCCCAGTACCTCGTTTATTTTAATTTCACAGTATGAAGCACTGTCTAAAAATACCATGTTTGTTTACTAACTAGTTTATTATCAGTCTCTCCCATTTAGGCTGTAAGTTCCATGAAGGCAGGGATTTTTTTTCAAGCCAACTATAAAAAATTTTTAAGTATTTTTATAACTTTGGGGAGAGTAAAATTAACATTAAAAAGTACACACACTTAAAATATATAATGTGATTGATTTTGACATATGTATACACTGGTGAAATTATCACCAAAATCAAGTTAACGAACAGAAGATATCCACAACCATCAAAAATTTTCCTTGATCCTTTGTGCCTTCTTCCTACTGGTACAGCCAATCGATGATCTGCTTTTTGTCACTATTACTAATTTGTATTTTCTAGAATTTTATATGAAGGTAATCATGCAGATTCATTTCCTTTACTCAGCTTACTGGTTTTGACACTCACTTATGTTGTTGCATGTATTAATACTTTGTTTCTCCTTATTACTCAGTAATTGTAGGATATACCAAAGTGTTTATTCATTCACCTGTTGAAGGACATCAGTTTCTTTCCAGTTTTTCAAAATGAGTGAACTAAGCTTCTATGAACATTTGTGTGCAAGTCTTTGTGTGGATATATGTCGAATGCAGGGATTTTGTGTGTCTGGTTTTTACAGCATTTCCCATGCCGGGCACTTGCATGATATTTACATATTATGTGGTAGTTAAATATCTGTTGAATGAATAAGTGAGCCTTCCTTTTTAGCCCAGGTCCGTGGACATTTCCACTACTTCTGTGCCCACCCTAGAATTCTTCACCACCCTAACTTTTGTCCGATTCCTGCCTTTCCAATCTGTAGCCCTGGGTGACCCCTTGAAGGTGACTGTTTCCACGGTTGGCTTGTTGGAGAAGCTCTACTCATCGGGTTCACTGCCAACGCATGCTCTCTACCCTAAGCTGGCCCCTCTGGCTGTTCAACAATCCGTTCATTCCTCGCTTGCTGACTCCCTATCACATTCCCTACAGCAGCTGCTCCAAACTTCCTGCCCTCTCCTCAAGCCCCCAGCCCAAACCCTCCCCTTCATTCTCAGGAGATGACTTCACCTCCTTCATTACTGAAAAGATTGAGGCCAAATGACAGAAGTTTCTTCAGCTTCCATCCGACCCATCTGCACACAGCCATCTCAAGCTCTTCCGACTCTCAGGAAGACACGCTCCTTCACTTGCCAAGGTTAAGCTCTCTGCCCGTGTGCTTGATCCTAGCCCCAGATATAATGATATTAACAATAACAACAACAGCCAAAAAAAAATGTACTTAGCTCTCAATATGGACCACACACTGGGCTAAGCACTGAGAAAACAACTCTAATTATTATTGGAAAACTATGTCATTTAACATACATCATTTCTTTTTCTTCCCCGTAAGCTTAAAAACCCATTACTTTTTTTTTTTCACTGAAGTATTGCAAACATGTGGCATGTGTTAACCTAATTCAATCCTCACAGCCAGTTTGTAGCATAGTATTAATTTTTACAAAAGCACCAGAGAAGGAGCCTGGTGATCAGACACGTTAAGTTAACTTCCTCTGGGTCATAGGGCTAGTAAGTGGGGGAGCTGGGATTTGAACTAAAATCGAAATCCGGAGCTGTCTCATTTCCTTCTTTACTCTCTCTCTCCCTCTTGATTTTTTTCCCTTGAAGTTCAGAGGGTTCTCTTAATCTCTACTCCATAGTTCATGGCCAATTAGCACCCTCAGCCACAATATAAAGCAACTATAAGAAAATATGAAATAAAGGTGAAGAGAGCCACACTTGGGAAGACATGAAGGATCTTGCCACACTAAGCAGTTTGGTCTTCATCCTGTGGGCTAAGATTCCTAAACTTTAAGTAAGCACTCCAAAGGATCAGTGCCTTTGGGATTAGGCAAAAGTGGAAACATCCAAGATCACTTAGGAGGCTTGGAATGTATTCCAATGGCCTGGACTACAGTGGTAGCTGTGGGAGTGGAGAGACACGTATAATATTTTTATTGTGGTAAAATACACATAAAATAAAATCTACCATTTCAATTGTTTTAAAGTGTGTAATTCAGCGGCATTTACTCCATTCACATGGCGTTTGACCATCACCATGATCAATTTCGGAACATTTACATAGCCCAGATTGGAGAATACGGAAAGGAAGAACTGGCAGAGCTGTGTAGCCAATGGAATACCAATAAGGAAGTGGGAAGGATGGTTTGGATGGCATACTGATTGGGATAGTGGTGATCCCCAACAGAGATAAGTAAATAAAAAGTGGGATCTTGCACAGGTAGAAATGAAGGAGACATGGAGGCAATGACGGACATGGTGAGTTTCTTAGTGACTTTCAGGGTGGAGACATAAAGCAACCAGTTGCAGTGGATGTAGAGTACAGGTGGAAGTTAGAGTCTGGGGGCCCAGACTACACAATAGCAAACATTTGCATGAGGCTTACTACTTGTCAGACACTGGACTAGTGCACTACATACCCGAACTCAAGTAACCTTCATGTTACAGAGGAGCACACAGGGGTACAGAGTTACTAGCATGTGACAGAGAGGAGACTGGAACTCAGGCAGACTGACTTTAGGGTCAGTGCTCATAGCCATTCTGCGGTGCTGCCTCTCTCAGAGGCCATTCCATCTACAGAGGAATAATACTTGAATCCAGGAGGGTAGGAGCAAGGCTGGGGACAGAGCCTTAAGGAAAATCTACATCTATGTGGGGGAGGGGAAGGCATAAGAAGAATCCACTGAAGAAGACAGAGAAGAAGAGATCAGGCAGTAACAAAAAAATGGGGGAAATTGCAGAGGCCAAAGGAGAGGAAAGTTTTAAGAAGGAGTGAGTGTCTGATCCTGCAGATATGTTGCAACTGAAGGGTTGAGAATGAGCCATTGGATTTGCTTATGATTGTCACTGATCACCTTCCAGATGGCTGGTTACTGGGGACCAGGGTTAAGGAACGATTTGGTGGTAGGAATAGAAGGCAGCTAGGGTAGACTCTTCTTTAGAGAGTCTTGGAAATGAAGTGAAAGATGAAGCTTTGGAAAGAGTCAGCACAGCATCTTGGATCAGACTCCTGTCCTGCCACTTACTTGCTGAGTGACCTTGGGTAAGTGATTTAGCTTCCTGGAGTCTCAGTTTCCTCATGGTAATAACAGGGCCCACCTGTAATAACTAGATTAGGTAAGTAAGAAGATGCATGCAAAAAGGCACATTGATTAGCGATTGTTATTTGTTGCTCGATAAAGGCCAATGAACCTATTTCAGTGATCTTGAGTATCCAGGAAATTCTGCGATCCAGCCTCATCAGGGTCTTTGAGATCACGGATGACCAGACTGGAGTTGCCAACTGCTATCAGTAAGAAGGCCCTTTCGGGGTCACCTCAGACTGGAGTCAAGCCGTGAGGGTTAAACTCAAATTACAGCAGCTTGAAATAGATGGCTCTTCAACACATTGCCTCTTATACAGTGAAATGGGTACAGCTTGTGTGAACCCTGTGAGTGAATAGGTAGAGAGCCAGAACTTTGGAAGGGAAATGACTTATTGCAGACCATTCTCTGGCCTGGTTTTTTTGAGCACCTAAGGGAGCAAATAAATCTGGAAGCATCTTGGTACTAGGTGTTTAGGGAGATTAACCAACTTGCAAGATGGGAGACTCTCTCTCTCCTCCATAAACCCCATACAAATATCTTGTCCTTTTAAAAGTGAGAACATGGGGGCATCTGGGTGGCTTAGTTGGTGAAGCATTCGACTCTTGGTTTTGGCTCAGGACATGATCTCACAGTTTGTGAGTTTGAGTCTCACCTTGGGCTCTGTGCTGACAGTGCTGAGCCTGCTTGAGATTCTCTGTCTCCCTTTCTCTCTGCCCTTCCCCTGATTGCTCGCTCTCTCTCTCTCTCTCTCTCTTTCCCTCTCTCTGGCTCTCTCTCTTTCTCTCTCAAAAAAATAAATACACTTAACAATTTTTTAAGTGAATATGGTAGAATGTATGCAATGCTAAAATTCTAAATGTTACTTAACTTTTCTTTGAGGATCCCGAATGTTTAAAGATCTTGCAAGAGCTGAGAGGTCAGAAGTGTTGGTTGCTCGGGTTAGTATCTCTAAGAGCTGTACAAAAAGTTCTAAAATCTGAGTTGACTTCCATCATTCCTTGAAAGTTGCTTTTATTAAAAAAAAAATCTCTCCTGCCATCTTCTTCAAAAATTTTGATGCATAGTGACCTAAAGGCAGACTTGTGGTTATTTGAGATCTACTAGTTCAGGATTAACAGGAGTTTATCAGAGACATGCTTTTCCCCTAGAAAATTCTGCTGGTGCTCAAGGTCTATAGTAGCATTCATGAAGCCCAGCCATTGGGACTCACAACAAACTTCAGCCCCCATCTCATAGAGCCACCCAGAACAAGTGCTGTCTGAGCAACCTGTAGGCTTCTAGGAGCTTCTATCAAAACGCAACCAACATGTGAAAGGGTGTTACGCTTCTCTATATTTCCCCTTTCTACCCCACCTCTGTTTCTTTCTCCCTTGTCTTTGTTCTTCTGCTCCTTTCCATTGAGTCCAGCTGCAGTGACAACCTTTCTTGCTCTCTCATCTAGGTCAGGGTCAGAACTGATTGCCAGTTGGAAAGACTTCTTCCCATGGCTGAAGCCGCTGCCTGTGCACATCCGGTGACACTGACTAGAGCTTTCCTAAGTGGAGACCGTTTCAGCAGAGAATTGGAATCCAAGCACAATGCCTGGAGGGGGAGGGAGGGGGCAGTTGTTTCTGTAGCTGATTCAGGGAAGTGTCCCAGGGAGCCCTGTCAGCTGAGCAGAAGGAAGTCCCAGACTTTGGTGAAACAAGCCTGCTCTTATCTATCTATAGAAAAACAGCATTTCTCCTCCAAGCCCAGACCCAATCCAAATACACTGACAGAGCCTACTTCTCGTGTTTGCTCCTTCAGGGAGCAGAGAAGCCCATCCACAGGCTGCTGGAGCCCTGTCTTCAATATGCGCTGCTCATCCTTTGGGAAAGATGAGAGATGTTTCAGAGAGGTAGAGCCCTAGCCTCTGAACGTAATGTGGGTTCTTCTGCCTTTGGCGACTCTCTGGGTGTTGGGCATGGTCCTGTGACCCAAAGGCCTCCCAGCCCCTTCAGCCTGTGACTCTGAGTCACATTTAGGGTTATGCTCAAGGTTTGTATACTTCCCCGTCCCTCAGCTGCTCCAGGTCAGAATTTGGCCCCCTCGGAGAGTTCCCGACTTATTTCTGAGAATTCCCCCCAAAGAGATACCTTCCATGTGCCTATAAACTACTCTGCTGGCTGTACTCACTACTCTGCTCTTTTCTTTCTATTCCAGGTCCCATTGTCCATATCTGCTATTGTTGGTGAGGGTGGCCATTGGAACAATGTTGGTGTCCTAGGAGCCACTAGAGAGCTGAGCTATGGGTCAAGGCTGGACTAACCATCCTGTCTCTAATTCTCTTCCATACTGGGTTATTGGGGGGCCAAAGCTAGGCCCACTTACACCTAGAGTCTCATAAAGTCACTAGTGAATTGCTCCATCAGCCCATGAACCTTGGTACTCACCAAGTCGTTTACAAAGTCTGTTGCTTCTGTCCAGTCTTTTCACCAGAGGGGCTTCAACCCAGCCCAGTGGGCCAGAGCGGGACCAGGATCCAGGCCAGTCTCCCAAGTCAGTCTCATCTCTGATCAGCTAAAACCCCATTTCCCCCCAGGCCAGCCTTGTCTCCCCTACTGCAAGCAATCTTTCTTCTCTTACATTCAAGGCAGGTTTGCAGTGGCCTTGCACCACATACATGGTGTCCCAGACATTTTCATTTTAAGGCAGAGTCTTGGCTTTTCCGGTTGCATAATTAGAAGAAGTAACTTGGAGGAGGACCTGTGGTCGGAGGTAGGTGTTTGTGTTTGTTTCTATTTCTTTTAATTTTTTTAAAATTATTTTTGGGAGGGAATTATTTTTGGGAGGGAGGGGAAGGAGCAGAGAAAGAGGGTGACAGAAGATCCAAAGAGGGCTCTGCACTGACAGCAGAGAGGCTGATGTGGGGCTCGAACTCACGAACTGTGAGATCATGACCTATCAGAAGCTTAACCGACTGAGCCACCCAGGTGCCCCATTTGTTTCTATTTCTTAAGAAAGGAGAGGCTTGAGCATGTTTTAACGCTGAGGGTCAACAGAAAGGGAGAAGCTGAGGATGCAGGAAAGCAAAGGGGCTAATAGCTAGAGCCAGATCCTCGGGTATATGGCAAAGTATGGGACCTCCTCCCCTTCCCTTCATGACTGGAGGAGAGAGGGAGCACTGGACCAGGATGTACCTAGTTAGATGATTTGGGAGGAGGGGGCAGGGCAGGCAGTTGCACGTTCCCAGCTGCTAATTTCTGTTCTGTCTGTGAAATGAGACAGCGGAAAGGGGAGGGATGGTGACCAGAGGTTGGAGAAAAGTGAAGAATGCTTGAAATTGTTGTCATGGAGGAGGTTCTAAGCAAACTAATCAGGAAACCAAAATGAGCATGGGGCAGCAGGAAGGCCCAGTTGAGATTGGCAGCCATGATGGTGTAGTATGGAACTGTCTGCCAGCAGAGATTGGCAACAGGCACACAGAGAGAAGTTCTCTCTTCTCTTACTTGGAAACAACTGTTCCTGCCCTTTCTTGTTGATGGAAAAGGTACTGGACTAGGGCTGAGAAGACCGGGGCTCAAGACCCATGGTTCATCATTATCTGTGTCACCCTGAGGCAACTGTGACCTTTTCATATCTCTTGTCTTATCTACCTCAAAAGGCTCCTGTGATGTGAAAGAAAGGGGATGGAGAATGACAGACGCCATACACAAAACAGGAAAGTGGCAAAACCAAAGACAATGCAAAAACACTTCCACCATAAACCCTTTGAAAGCTACATTGTGGGCAATTTACGATTCGTATATCTGCCATATATACTATAAAGAGTGCTCACAACTTTTTTTAAAATATAGACAAATGGGGATCAAGAATGCACAGGCAATAACAGAACTACAAAGACCTATAAACATAGAAAAGACATTCATCTCACTAGTGCAGAAATTAAAATGGAAGCAAACAATTATGTATATATTTCCACTTCTCAGATTTAAAAAACTAAAAACAAATCAGGAATAATGAGTCTTGGTCAAGGTGTGGGCACCTAAACATTCTCATTCCATGGTGATATGAGTGCAGGCTGCCACAATATTTTTAAGCCAAGAATTTCATTTCTAGCAAATTATGCCACCGGTATACTCACAAAAGTACACAGATTTATGTGTGATGATACCTACAACTTCAAAGTTTGTAATAGTACAAAACAAGCCACCAGACAAAAACTTTTGTGCACAATTCAAATTTCCTTTAAAAGAAAATTAATTATTCTATAAACACATGACAGAATATTATGCAGTCACATTAAAGAGAATGCCATGGGAAAACACCCAAGAGAAATGATTGAATGGAAGGGCACCAGGGTGGCTCAGTTGGTTAAGCATCCGACTTCAGCTCAGGTCATGATCTCATGGTTGGTGAGTCTGAGCCCCTCATTGGGCTCTGTGCTGACAGCTCAAGAGCCTGGAGCCTGCCTCGGATTCTGTGTCTCCCTCTCTCTCTGCCTCTCCGCCATTCACACCCTGTCTCTCTCTCAAAAATACAACATTAAAAATGTTTTTTTTAAAGAAATGATTGAATGGAGATAATGAGTACCAAACTGTATGTGTCCAGTTGCATCCCACATAACAATTAGATGAGTTTAGTAGACAACATTGTGGAGAAATACACAACAGCATTAACAGTGGTTATTCCTGGGATGGGGGATTATAAGAATTATCTACTTTATATCTCTGCAGTTTTTTATCCACATTTCATCATGACAAAAATGCAAACATACAGAAAATGAGAAGGACTAATATTCTCACCACATTGGTTCTGCCTTTAGCATTTTACTTTGTTTGCTTTATCATGTATCTCTCCAGCGATCTCTCCCTCTCTCCATCCCTTCAATCTGGCTTATATTTTAAAGGATTTTATATTAACATTAACCTCAAAAAAAGTTGCTGATATCAGTACTCTTTTCCCAAAACACTTCAACATGCGTATTATTTACTGAATTTCAATATTTCTTTAGTTTTTTTTTTCCTTTCTGTGATAAAACTTATATGCAATGAATTGAGCAAGTCTTAAGTGCCTGACACTTTGTGACAAATGAATACACCTGTGTGGCCCAAGTCTCTCTCAAGATATTGAACTTTAGCATGGACCCAGAAAGTTCCCTTGTGTCCATTCTGGTCAATCACCATCCAACCCTCTTTTGTCACTCTGAAAAGATTTAAATAAACTTTTAATTTTAGAATATGTGTGTGTGTTTAAAGATTTGATTTAATTTTTAAACATTTACTTACTTATTTTCAGAGAGAGAGAGAGAGAAAACACATGCAAGACAGGGGCAAAGAGAGAGGGAGAGAGAGAATCCCAAGGAAGCTCCGCACTGTCAATGCAGAGCATGACATGGGGCTCGAATCCACAAACCGTGAGATCATGACCTGAGTAAAAACCTAGAGTCGGACACTCAACTGACTGAGCCACCCAGGCACCCCCCACCCATTTTTAACATCTTACATCACTATGGTGTATTTGTCACAACAAATGCACCAATACTGACACATTATTATCAACCGAAGTCAACATTTTCTTCAGATTTCACTAGTCTTTCCTTAATTTTTTCACTAGTTTTTCTGTTCCAAGATCCCATATTATATTTAGTTATCACATCTTTTGGCTCTGGACTGTAACAGTTTCTCAAGCTTTCTTGGTTTTTGATGGCTTTGGGAGTTTTGAGGAGTACCCATCAGGTATTTTATACAATGTCCATCAGTTTAGGCATGGCTGATGTGTTTTTCATTGATTAGGTCCCATAACTTTTCCATAGTTACAACAATCATGTTTAACTTTTGTAGTCATACATAATAAAGATATAGATAGATAGATAGATAGATAGATAGATAGATAGATAGATAGATTTTCAATGTTTATCTATTTAGTTTGGAAGAGAGAGAGAGGTATGGAGAGAGAGAATCCCAAGCAGGCTCCATACAGTCAGCGTATAGCCCGACTCAGGGCTCGATCCTACGAACTGTGAGATCATGACCTCAGCCAAAATCAAGTGTCAGACACTTAATCGACGGAGCCACCCAGGTGCCCCATAAAGATATATATATTTAAAGGCACAATGGTGGGCGCTGCTGAAGACAAGGGAAGTGGCTAATAAGGGTTTTTTGTTGTTGTTGTTGTTTTCTTTTAATATCTCATTTATTTTATTTTATTTAAATATAATTTAAAGAAGCATGTCCACCTTGAGCAACTTGGAGATAACAAATGAAAATATGGAGAGTTACAGTTGCCCAGAGTGGTCCAGGCTGCCCATGGGCAGGCACATCCTTGCCATGACTATAATCTGCCTGAGAAGCGGGGTAGGATATGGGAGGGGAGAGATTCCCCAAAGGGAACTGAGATCTTTCCATAACAAATGTCTCCTAAATCAAGAAGCTTTCCTAATCTTGAAGGATTGACTATTCAGCACCACATCAAGTGAGAATTCCTCACCACCTTCTGCACAGATAGTGACTTCAAGTTGGACAGTGAAACCAGTTCTGGGAATGGCCCGGCATGAACACAGCCTCAGTGCTGGGTCTATTTTAGGAACATTTAGACATATTCTGCAGCATCATATTTATGCTTTGGCAAAACAAGTGAAGGTTCAAAGAAATAATCCTTGGCTTCCTCCTTACACTCCACATTTTTGTCTACAGAATAGTTTGTTCCAAACCGAGACAGAGAGCGGCAGGCTGGCTGGTTAACCATTACAGCACTTGGCCATTTGTGGGGGTCGACCTGGATTTGAAAGAGCAAGTGCCCGTTATACGAGGTTAATGGGGGCAGAGAGGGATCAAGTAAGTGAAATGTGAGCAAATCAATATATGGAATGCTTGACAATGGCACATTCACGCATTTCACAGAGGAAGGAGGCTAGGGTTACACCCAGCAACTGTAGGTGCTGGATGAAAAAAAAACAAAAAAAACCCTTAAGCATTTGCTATTTGCTGGCTGCCTCAAGCAGAGCACCTCGAAAGGCCTCCCAAGCAGGGCTCAGTGTGTCTTTGCTCAGTTCTCTCTGGGTGTGGGTCTGTGGCTGAAGACTGCACCCCTCCCCCCCCGAAAACCCCTCCACTCACCCTCGGTGCCCCGGCAACTTGGAAGACAGGAGGCTTGGAGGGGTGTATGTGTGGGCTGGTGCTTAACTCTCCAAGTGAAGGTGTGCCCCAAGGGAATGTGGGGGGGGGCCCACAGCGGGCTGGTGGAAAATGAGCAAACAGCTGGAGACACTCCAAGGCAAGATAGAATTTAAGTTCCGGCACTGGTGGGGGCAGGAAGGAGAGATGGGGAGGGTTGGAGATGGTTGAAGGAGATGGAATCTAGGAACTTCTGCAGCTATTAAAGCCAGCACCTGGTCTAAGGCTCTGCACACGAATGACACATTAATTAATGTTCTAATAATAACTAAGATTTATTGAGAATTCAACTTTTCCCCAGGAGGGGCTATTCTTCATGTATATGATCATCTTCAATCTCTCTTTTTTTTCTGTTTGTTTCCCTGCTTCTTTATTACCCTGTTGGAGGGGTGATAATATTTACAAATAAGACAGTGAATCCCAGAGAGGTCAAGCAGTTTGCCCAAGGTCATCATTAGCAAGTGGCAGGGCTGGGGGTTTGAGTGGGGCCTGGGTGCTCCACTTCTTTCCCTGGGTGAAGGGCCTCAGCATGGACGGTGAGAGCCAGCAGGATAAGGGGGCTCAGCTCCTGGCTGATGTCTCCAGCTCCAGTCTTTTCCTCTCCAGAGTTGGGCCTCTACCTCTCCCCAGTAGCGATCCTTCCATCCCCAGCCCCCTGGCTTATTCACCCCAGGGTGTGGAGAGAGGGACCTTCCACTGAGTCCCCTTCGAAGTCACAGACAAACAACTGGTGGTGGCCAGTGGAGAGAGTGGGAGGAGGGATGGGTGAAATAGGCAAAGGGGATCAAGAGGTACAAACTTGCAGGTATAAAACTAATAAGTCACAGTGATTCAATGGTTAAACATAGGGAATACAGTTAATAGTACTGCAATAACTTTATATAAAGGTCCATGGTAACTAGACCTATACTGATCATCATTTTGTAATGGATGAAAATATTGAATCTCTCTGTTGTGCTCCTGAAACGAGTATAATATTGCATGTTAATTATAATTCAATTAAAAAAAAAAAAGGCAGGGCACAGCTGGCTGCGGGATGGGAATAACTGGCCTGTCTGGTTCCCTCTCCTGCTCTGTGCTGTGATCCTCTGTGCTTCCACACCTCCTCCTCCAGATTCTCACCCTCTTGTGACAAGAGGTACTTGCTGCATCTGAGCTTAATGGCTCAAGGGATGGGTGGCCCTTGCCTATGCAGAAGCAGGATGTGGTGCAGCCCGAGCCTCCAGCGGGGTGTCTCCGAGGGCTATCCCCGCCTGCCTTTCTGCTTTGCTTTCTGCAGCAGCCGCTCCCATCTGCAGGTGTCCAGAGGCTTGCTCTCCTCGCCTTAGGTATGGTTTCCGAAAATTACTACGTGAGCTCCTGCTTCTTCCCACATTAGCGTTAGTGGAGCCCCTGCTGCTCAAGACCACTGCAGGCGGCGGCAGCAGGCGAACGGGGATTAGAACCAGACCCCCCCAGGCTCCACTGAGCTCCCAGCGCGGCTCTCCACGCCCAGCAATCCCATCCTCCTCTCCCACGCGCTGCCTACCTCTCTGTTTCTCTCCCTCCCTCCCTCCCTCCCTTCCTTCCTTCCTCTTTCTTTCTCTATCCCTTTCTCCTTCACCCCCACCCCATCTTTTCTTTCTGGCTGGCTTCTATCTTGCCTTCTCTTCCTTTCTCATCTTCCTCAATTTCATGTTGCTCTGTGCTTAATTTTAGATCATGTGCTTCTTAACAATCAATTCAAAGATCTGTTTGGAAAAAAAGCTTCTCCTTCCTCTGTAATTGCTGGAGTACAACCAGTGTTAATAGTTTGTTGTCTTTTCCAGGAATATACTAACCCATGTGTACACACACGCGCGCACGTGGGTGCGCGCGCGCGCACGCACACACACACACACACACACACACACACGGTCTAAGTTTTTTTGATTCAGGTTTTCTTCAGATTTGAAGACCTCACCTAAACTGCAGACTATTCTCAATTATTTGCAAACTTCTAGCTTATGACATATCCCTTTAATAAATATCTCATCAAGCCACAATATTACAATCTTAAGACTGAAGTGAAGCATTTTGGTTTGAGAGACAAGGGCACATTTACCATGTAAATATTCCACTGTAGCTTGTTATTCAAACAGATTTCACAAACTCCAATGAGTAGAATTCAGAGGAAAACCCGGGACTAGTATCTGTGAGTGTGGACAGGTTGTTCCTGAGCTCTATTCAATGTAGTTATTTCTGCGTGTGGGTATATGGCCCTTTCCCCCGCCTATTTAAACATTATTTTTTAATCTTTATTTATTTTTGAGAGAGAGAGTGACGGGGGGGAGGGGCAGAGAGACAGGGGGATGAGAATCCAAAGTAGGTTCCAAGCTCCGAGCTGTCAGCACAGAGCCCAGCGCAGGGCTCAAACTCATGAACCTCGAGATCACGACCTGAGCCGAAGCTGGACACTTAAAGGACTGAGCCACCCAGGCGTCCCATACATCTGCCTCTTTCGAAACAACAACAATAATCCATCATGAACAACTGTCCTGACCAACAGATACAGAGCTATAACTGATGCTTTCTTCCAGCATTTCAGTATTCCAGCATATGGCTGTCCTGGAACTTACTCAACTATTCCCCTTCTGATGGACCTTTGGATTGTTTTCCTCGATTTATTTTGCCACTGCCGACTGTAGCAGACCTTCAGGCATAAGCCTCTGCTCACCGGTAAAAATAACATCTTAGGATACATTGCTGGAAGAGATCTTGCCAGATCAAAGGCTTGTACTTACATTTTTGGTAGTTACTACCAGACGACCTTCCAAAATGGTTGTCGCAACTCAGTCTTCTCCTTAGAGGTAGGTGTAAGAGTGTTGCTGCTTCCCAATATTTTTGCCGGGACTGAATATTACCAATATATTTTTAAAAATTTTTAATGTTTATTTTTTGAGAGAGTGAGAGAGAGCGAGAGCAGGGGAGGGGCAGAGAGAGAGAGAGAGAGAGGGAAACACAGAATCCAAAGCAGGTTCCAGGCTCAGGGCTGCAAGCACAGAGCCCGATGCAGGACTCAAACCTACAAATCTCAAGATAATGACCTGAGCCAAAGTCGGACGCTCAACCGACTGAGCCACCCAGGTGCCCCTATTATCAATATTTTTAAATGGTCTGAAGGGTAAAAAGAAGTCCCATCCGATCACTTATACTATTTTATATCCTTGACAACCTATGAGGTTGAAAACTTCTATGCTTATCTATCTATCTATCTATCTATCTATCTATCTATCTATCTATCTGTCTATCATCTATTTCTCTAATAAGTTAATGCTTAACTGTATTTTCACTTCTATTTGTTTGCCATAATCTTTGGATTGTCGTCCTTTTTACAGAAAGATTTAGGAATTCTTTCTAGCATGGGGCTACCCATCTCTTTTCTTTTTTTTTTTTTTTTTTTAAAATGGTTTTCTTTTTTTTTTAATGTTTTATTAATTTTTAGAGAGAGAGAGACAGCATGAGCAGGGGAGGGTCAGAGAGAGAGGGGGTCACAGACTGAAACAGGCTCCAGGCTCCGAGCCGGCAGTCAGCACAGAGCCCGACGCGGGGCTCGAACCCACGAACGCCAGATCATGACCTAAGCGAAAGTCGGACGCCCAACCGACTAAGCCACCCAGGCGCCTCGCCCATCTCTTTTCTTTTAATTGTAGCCATTTTCTCTCAGTGGGATCTTTGCAGAGTCTTTTGCTCCACAAAAACTTTTAAATTATGTTGTCCCATTTGTCTGTTGATGGCTTCTGAGCCTTCCTATCTTGCTTTCGAAGGCCTCCCCCATTCTGGTTCTAAAACTCTTTCTTTGTTTTCTAAGGTTTTCATGTGAAAATTGAAACCTTTAATCCATCTGGAATTTATTTTATGGGTGGCAACAAGGTAACAAATACTTAACAGTTCGCTCCCAGTTAATCTAGCCAAAGTGCATTCTTTCTCAGTGGAAAACAACGTCTGCTTTATCTAACACTTAGTTCTAGCCACCAAGGCCTGAGGGAGCTCACAGATGGGGGGGGGGGGGAGAATGTTCCATACAACTACCACAGTAGACACAACATTTCTCCTTCATCTTAATTCTTTTGTTCAGCACTAGGAGAGACCGAGGTGGTTATGCAGGCCTGGAGCAGCATAAGCAGGATGTACCTCACTTAGGTTATTTCTGAGTTATTTCTCATAATGGTCATTGGATTTTCCTGAACAGTCTATCAGGTTGAGATGGTTTGTTTCTAAGTTTCCTTTTTTTTTTTTTCTTAACAGTTTTATTATTATCCATGCCTGCTTGGTTATATCATCCCTTTTGATACACTTAGGTAGCATTCATCTCCTTTAGTATGTGGCCTAATGAGGGGCTGCTAGCTGGCTCAGTCAGTAGAACCTGTGACTCTTGATCTCTGGGTTGTGAGTTCAAGCCCCACATTGGGTATGGAAATTACATTTAAAAAATACAGGATCAGGGCTCTTGGGTGGCTCGGTAGGTTAAGCATCTGACTTTGACCCAGGTCATGATCTCACGGTTCATGAGCTCACGCTGAGTCGGGCTCTGTGCTGACAGCTCAGAGCCTGGAGCCTGCTTCAGATTCTGTGTCTCCCTCTCTCTCTGCCACTCTCCTGCTCATGCTCTGTCTCTCTCTCTCTCTCTCAAGAATAAACAAACATTTAAAAAAAATAAATACAGAATCTTTAAAAAGAATTTGAGGATGTAATGAATTATTCTGATCAATGGCTTATCCTCAAATAAACCCTTCTTCATCGGAGTGAATAATGTTTTTAATACTAGGCTGCACTCTATTTGCTGATATTTTAGGAAAACATTTTGCATGTATATTCATAAGCAAAATTGGTCTGTAGTTTTTTCTTTCTTGCATTCTTTCATCACATTTTTAAAAACTTGTGTGTAGAATATATTGGGGTGCTTTATATAAATCTAGGACAGTTTGAGCAACACAAATTCCTTTTTTTAAGGATAAATAGAACTCGAGAATTTTTAATATTTTTCCCTGTGGTTCCTACTGTCTCGTGTTCATTATGATATTCTGTGTCTTGCTAGAAATTTGTTCATTTTCTTTACATTTTCAAAGTTGTTGACAGTGTTGCTTATAATTTTGTGTCATAGTGACTTCAGTGTTTTACTTAAGTGGCTATACCTCATTTTTCATTCCTGTTAGTATACATTTTAATCTCTTTTAGAAACAATAGGCTGCTGAAGTAGGTGGTTTATTTTATAGAGCTGTTGACTTTGATTTTATTTATCCACACATACATCCATGTGTGTCTGTGTTTGTGACACAGGGGAGGGGGCGCTGTGTGGAGGGGGAGCTGTGTGGTGGCTGTAGTTTCTATTGCTTTAATTTTAGCTTCTATCTTTATTATTCTCTCTACTTTCTTTACATTTATGCTTTTTCTCTAATTTTTTAAAAAAATTTTACTTGTTAAGTGATCTCTACACCCACGGTGGGGATTGAACTAACAACCCTGAGATCAAGAGTCACATGCTCCACTGACTGAACCAGCCAGATACCCCTTCTATAACTGAAAAAAAAAATTAATGTTTATTTATTCTTGAGGGAGAGACAGAGAGACAGAGAGACAGAGAGCAGTGGAGGGGCAGAGAGAGAGGGAAACACAGAATCCGAAGCAGGCTCCAGGCTCTGAGCTGTCAGCACAGAACTTGACGCAGGCTCCAACCCAGCAACCTGAGATCATGAACTGAGCTGCAGTCGGACACTTGACTGACTACCCAGGCGCCTCTCTCTTCTCTAATTTTGAAGTTAAATTCTTCATTCATTTATTTTCACTCTTTTTTTTTTTTTAATTAACAACCAATATATTTGAGGCTATACATTTTCCTTAAAGTTTCTGGAGCTACATCTCATAGATTTTCTTTTATGAAATGCTCATCTTTGATTTATTTCTAGATGGTTTGTACCTTCAGTTTTGCTATCCTGTTTGATTCAGTAACTGTTCAGATGAGTTTTTCTTCATTACCAAATATTAAATTTTGGGGAGTTACCTTTTTTGATACTTTTTTGTTTTATTTTATTTTAGTCAGAAAATGCAGACTATCAATTTCTCCCTTTTGGAATTTATTAGGATCTCTTTGTGGCCAAGAGCATGACTGATTTTTAAAAATTAAGGGTGCCTTGGTGGCTCAGTTGGTTAAGTGTCTGACTGCGGCTCAGGTCATGATCTCTGGTTCGTGAGTTGGAGGCCTGGAGGGCTCATATGTACTGTCAGCTCAGAGCCTGGAGCCTGCTTCAGATTCTGTGTCTCCCTCTCTCTGCTCCTCCTCACTCATGCTCTGTCTCTCTCTTTCAAGAATAAATATTTTAAAAATTTAGAAATGTTGTATCTATATATGTTAAGAATGTGTCTTTTCTGTTAAAGGCCAATTTAATATTAAATGAAATTTTATATATTATAAATGTATATAAGATTTGTAAGATTCATCATTTATAAATTCTCTGAGAATGTGCCTTTTATCCTTACAAGAACATATCCTTGTTCTGTTTAACTCTCTTGGCCTTGATTTTTACTTTCTCTAATTTTAATAATGCTTTATTTTTGCTTGCACTATCTGACACAGTGTTTCTGAAGCTTTATTGTGAATTCTTTCTTTGTTATTTTGTTTTAGGAGTATTCATTAGAAATACCATATCATTGTTTTTTTCCCTAAAACCCAAACTGAAGTCCCTTTTATTTTTTATTTTTTGAGGAAAGCATAATTTAACCCATCCTCACTTACTTTGATAACAAATGTGTTTGATCTTATTACTTCCCTCATGTTTTGTTCATCATACTGGTTTCTCTTTTTCTTGTTTCCTTCCTTTTGCTAGATGTATCAAGTTGTAAAACATTTTGTTTTATTTGCCCCCTTACTCTCCCCAAGGAATTGAGAAGTTTTATAAATATAGTTCTATTTTTACTGGTGGTTACATGCCTATTTTTAACAACCGTATTTAAGCTATGTTCCTCTTAGATGTCAACATTAAATATGAGCATATTTTCTCCATTCTGCCACACATTTGACAAAGATCAATGGCTATTACAAGGTGAACTGATCAGAGAGGACTCCACAGGAAGTGGAGGCATAATACTTAGGTTGCTCCTAAGTAATTTAGGAGCAATTTAAACACTAATTTACTCTAGCTCAGATAAAAAGTTTTCCCTTCAAGAGGCACCTGGGTGGCTCAGTCCCTTAAGCATCTGTCTTTGGCTAAGGTCATGATCTCACAGTCCATGGGTTCGAGCTCCACGTCAGGCTCTCTCCTGACAGCTCAGAGCCTGGAGCCTGCTTCAGATTCTGTGTCTCCATCTCTTTCTCTCCGTCCTTCCCCCACTTGCTCTCTCTCTCTCTCTCTCTCTCTCTTTCTCTCCGTCCTTCCCCCACTTGCTCTCTCTCTCTCTCTCTCTCTCTCTCTCTTTCAAAAATAAACATTAAAAAACTTTTTTACAAAAAAAGTTTTCCCTTCAAGTATATCTACTGCTATCTACCTATCTGTCGTTTCTACTCTTACTCAACACATGCTACAGTCAACTGTCACACTATTATCATCCTTTTAGAGTTAGCTGTAAATATTATAACCAGTATTTCTTTGACCCTAAATCTTTACTTCTCTGAAAGTCTTCATTTTGATTTCACTTTAATAGTTGATTAGAATTCCTTTTTCTGTAATTTTTTTTAGTCCATGAGTGTCTGAAAATAGCTTTTGCCCAGGCAGACCAATGATATGTTGGATGAATATACAATTATTGTCTCAGTTGTGTATAGATATTATTCCATCACTTTATTGCTTTCACTGAGGAAGATGGGAAGTCTGATTCCAGTCTGCTGCTTTCCTTAGTAAAAGCAAAATCAAATGGAAATCATCCTCTTCTTTGTCTGAAGGTTTGTATGATGTTTCTCCTTTATTTGCAAATGGAGAGAAGTTTCCTTTGATCATTTCCTTGATTATCATTTTTACACGTATTCATGTTTTCTCATTCCTGAACTCTTATTATTTTATCTTTATATCAGGCTGTCAGGCTAGATGTGTATTTCTTATCTTTTCAGTTATAATGTCAATTTCCCTGTGCTTTTGCTCTGATATTGTGGGCTAGTTCTCTAGCTCATCCTCTGGAAAACCAATTTTGTTTTCAGCGGTGACCATGTCTCTCTTAAAGTTTTGAATTTGGCAGTCATTTTATTTTGACCTCCAGGAACCCTTCTTTTATGCCTTCTAATTAAATATAAAACAGATGAATTATACTTATCATCAAATTTATAATAAAATCCAACAAAGTTGCAATGACTGAAAAATGGAGTGGTATTTAGAGAGAGGGATGGAACTGAAAAAGGCAGTGATGATTAAACAGATTATAGGTATAAAAGAACAGACAGAGGGAGACTTCAATGTGACCAGGAAAAAAGAAGTGCTATGCCATAACCTGGAAGTCAAGAAGGAGGTGGAATTTGTATGTTTCAACTTTGAAACTTTAAGCCAATTTGTCATTCTCCCGCTTCTGCCATCTTATAAAGTAAGCCATGAATGTCTAATACTGTTCCTCACAAATATTTCCACTGCTCCTCTGGCTCCAAGATATGTCTTTACTTTTTTTTTTCTGGCCTGCTATTACTTCCAACATGTAACAACCCGATTTAAAAAATCAACAGCTTACTTATAACCCCGCTCTCATCCTTGGAACTGAACATTCGCATCTTGTCTCACTCACTCTTGATGTTTTCTCCCTTTCGAGACTTGGGCCTGGACAGGACCTACTGTTCTCCCTCACTTCTTGACCTGGGAAACCTGGAAGAGTGTACCTGCCTTTGTGACCACTTGGGACCTGAATTTAGACTGTGATCTGCTAGCTAATATCCAGGCCTGTCTACCCTATGAGCGTGGGGAATTCAGACAGACTGGACGTGATCAGTCTCTAAAGACAGATGTGAGAGGAACAAAAAGAGCAAAGAGCTCACCATGAGGATGAGAGAGGGGTGTGTATGTGTGTGGGGTGCTGTCAGTGAGTAGCCAGCTTTACTGCAATGGCAGATTTAATGTAGTGACGATGTTCAAAAAGTTCCTCTGATGGAGGAGTGGGAGGTGGAGGATGAGCTGTATAACTGGGAGGATTCTTTAGGACCAATGTTGGTGCAACAAACTTCTTTCCTGAAGCTGAAGGAGTATGATGTTGAAGCCAGAGCAGTATGCAGAAACAAGGGTCAAGTAGGGAGCTGAGTCCAGTAAAGCAGAGAGGAGATTTGGACCAATTCATCAAAACCAAAGGGCTAAGAAAACATATTGAGAGCAAGGGTAAGGGATTGGAGGTCCAGGGAGAAAAGAAGCAGCTGATTAAGGGAAATCAGGAATAGTCCAGGAAGATTGCTGCCCATTGTCATGCTAACATTTAGGTGCCTGCGACAATATGGCACCTGCAATAGGGACATGATTACTGGATGAGGGATGGGTGAGTGGGAAGAAAGGCCAAATAGTTCTGGGTCTCTAAAACCAGGCCAAGCAATTTAGATTTGAAGCAGTGAATAATGGGAAGCTATCAGTAGACTTGTATTTTTTTAATTTTTATATAATGTTCACTTACTTTTTGAGAGAGAGGGAGCAAGCAGGGGAGGGGCAGAAAGAGAGGGAGACAGAGAATCAATCCCAAGCAGGCTTTGCACTGTCAGCACCACAGAGCCCAGTGTGGGTCTCACACTCATGAACTGTGAGATCATGACCTGAGCCGAAACCCAGATCGGACTCTTAACCAACCGAGCCACTCAGTAGACTTTTAAAGCAGAGAGTTAACATGCTGTAAACAATGTTATTGTGAATAGAATGTCTGACAGTTTGGAAGAGTTTGAAGGTTGAGAGACTGAAAATGATCTTGAAGATCATTTAGGAAGTTCACATCAGAGATGGTGAAAATTTAGACTTCGGTGGTGCCAAGGAATAGACAGTGACATAGCCAAAACACTTGGTGAAGAAACATTCAGTAGGATATTTGGATAGATTAGGTGAGAAGAGAGAAGGGGCTATCAAAGGTAAACATGAGCTTTTTTAGTTTGGAGAGGCTATGGTGGAGAATGGGGAAGGTTGGACATGGATTTGAAGGGATGACTAGATACTCACTTGGTGGGAAATACTATTTGATAGTAGCCTGTAGGTATTTGGTCATGGAAGGCTTAGAGGTCAAGCTACATCAACATAGAAATGATCATTGAAGGGCGCCTGGTTTGGCTCAGTAGAATAAGTGGCCCACTTCAACTCAGGTCATGATCTCACAGCTCATGTGTTTGAGCCCCGTGTCAGGCTCCGTGCTGACAGCTCAGAGTCTGGAGCCTGCTTCAGATTCTGTCTCTCCCTCTCACTCTGCTCCTCTCTCACTCATGCTCTGTTTCTCGCTGTCTCTCAGAAATAAATAAATGTTAAAAACATTTTTTAAAGAAATCATCATTGAAATTGTGATGGGTTAAGGGAGAAGAATGGAGAAGAAGGCATATAAGAGTCAGTGGCAGAGCATTGGGGATACATTCGTATTTTGGAAAAGAAAAGAGGAAAAGGAGACATCAAGTGCAAAATAAAAGACGGAAGGAGGGGCACCTGGGTGGCTCAGTCAGTTAAGTGTCTGACTTTGGCTGAGGTCATGATCTCACTGTTCCTACTTTGGATCTTCTGCCTCCCTCTCTGGCCTACTCCAGCTCGCTGCCTCTCTCTCTCTCTCTCTCTCTCTCAAATAAGTAAACATTTTTTTTTAAAGGAGGAATTAGAGAAAGTCAAGGATAAGGTATTTAAGCAAAAGGAGGTGGTTTAATGGGCTCAATTATTAAAGGGGAATGTAGAGGTGGATGGTCTGCCAAGGAGTTGATAATTTTTTAAGGCTTGGGATTTGGCTAAAGCAATGATTCTCAAGCTAGGGCATGCCTCAGACTCCCCTGGAAGGTTTGTTAAAGACAGATCGCTGGGTCTCAACCCAGAGTTTCTGATTTGGTAAGGTCTGCGGTAGGGTGAAAATAATACACATTTTTATCCAGTTCCCAGGTGATACTGATGCTGCTGGTCTGGGAACCATACTTGAGAACTACTCGGCCAGATGAGTGGTTCTTACCTTTTTGTTTGTTCATTTCTGTCCCAACACATCTGAGTGCTGTGACACACTTCTGCTCAGAGCAGTGGCTCTCAAAGGCAAGGAGTCCCACTTAGCGTTGGGGACCAGAATATCTGCTTTTAAAAAGCACTGACTCTGCCGTCACTCCCACCTTCAGATAATTCTGAATACCCTGTACTCAGAGACAGTGACTAAGCTGATACATCACATCCATAATTTTCAAAATTTAAATTAAGAAAATCTTCGGGAACGAGCCCAAACAGATAATCTTTTCTTTGATGAAGCAGAGGGTGCTGAGGGATTTAGTTGGCTTCCAAATGCAGCTGCCTGGGGGGTGATGGTCCCTTCTATTTTTTGACTCTCAGGATGAGTCTCTAGCTACCACTGGTGAGAGGAATAGGGGAAATGGACCTTACTGTCTCTCCAGCTGGATTGCCATCCACAGGTGGATAAAACCTTGAAATACTGCCACTCACAATCGTTGGCAGGTAGGCATTCCTTGCTACCCCAGAGTCCACAATAAGGGTGCTGTTGATATCCATGAAGGGAGTAAGGCAGCCATTTCCCACTTCCATTCCCTTTTCTACTGCCACATTTGCCTTTCTCTAAAGTATACTATGTACCTTGGACCCATCAGAGCTCAGATGATTGATCCAAAGCCACATCAAGCTGAGCGTGAGGGTAGGGTAGGCATTGTGCCTCATTCCTGCACAAAGGCACAAGCCCTCACTGCCTTGGTCCATGGGGACATCACCTGGAGAAGTTCCCCAAGCCTCCAGAGGTTGGCCATCCTTCCTTCTTTATCCCTTTCTTAAGACCTCTCCATTTTCCCCATTTCTTCTCCCACATCCCTACCTCTTTTTTTTTTGTTTTGTTTTGTTTTTTGAGAACACAGCTCAGCCCTCCCTACAGAGGTGATCATGTCCCTTGTCTTTTGCCGCCTCCAGTGTTTGCCGAACGTCAATGACTTTCCATCTTCTGCCCAACGTCTGCAGCATCTGCAGACGGGAGGGGTGAGCCCAAGTCTTTATATAAGATTCCATTTTTAAAAAAATTATTTACAGCTAGTTGAACAAGTAACGTGGCATAGAGGCATATAAAGAAAAATACTGACTTCTTTGTCCGCCCCCAATACTAAATCACACCCCCTAAAGTAACCAGTGCTGAGAGCTTGGTGTGTATCATTTCACATCTTTCTCTACTTTCTTACAAGGGTATATGTGGGCATGTATTTGTTCTCCCCATGGTGGATAAAAGTATTTAAACGAGATTATAACCAATGCATTACTCTGCAACGTGCCCCTCCAAACAATATGCCAGTTCATTGTTTTTTTAATCCCGTAAGTGATGGGGTTGAATGGACTCTGATATGTGGATAGGAAACCGTCCACTCCAGATTGTAGATTCTACAAGGGTACATTTTCTTATCAACTCCCCCTCCTCAGTCTTGTTTGTAAGAAAGATTCATATTTCTGCTCTTAACATAACTTATAACTTATTTCTTGTGAGCCAGTAACTGTGGCCTCATAGTGCATTCACCTGACCCTTCCCGTCCAGCTGCCTAAGGGGCAGATGATTATTACAACATATCACCTTGACAGCTGCTTTCCTCCCCCGCCCCCCATTCCTGGCTTCCCCCAGGCTGGACTTGGTATGTTGGCAGTCAATCTTGTTGTTCCCTACCACATACTGTGTGCCCTTCCAATGCTTAGCTATCTTAGACAGACTCAGGATGCCCAGTTTCCGCAATTGGACCCAATCTCCGGTCCTTGACTCCTGGCACCGCACCTGTATATCAAGTGCTTTATTTGTCTTGCTAGGTTATTCTGGGCCACCTTATCCTTTGGCTCAGTTGCATACCTGTTAAGCCTGTTTCCTTCTTCACCCTGCCCCCTACCCTGAAGCTGAGGTCAGTGGACAGCTGGGGCTTCTGCGCAAATATCAGTAAAGGGTGAGTAAAGCGGATAGTGTGGAGTCCTTCCTGGTGTCATTTGTGGGCACTGCCAGGAAAGCCACATGCTGGCTACATTGCCCCTTTTGCTCAGGGCACAACATCCCCGCGCATTTAATAAAGTTATGTAACTGTGATGTCCATTTTCCACTGACCCAGATTGGCATACTCTCATATTTTGGATCCAATTCCACTTCGCCCCCACTCCAAAGACAGGTATAGATTCTTCCCCTCCACTCCATTGGTGCCCCAAGATCCCTTTAAGTGTTAAAGTGGTCCTGGTAGGTAGGCCCCTTATGGATGAGTTTTACAATGTTAGACCAAATATTCGCAGTGCACTCTTTTGGATAACTTTACCAGTTTGAGGACACGGCATTCAGGCTTCTGTTTCTTCTCTGCCATTTTCTGCCTCTGTTCTCTGTCCACTTTATCATTCCAAATTCTCTCTTCCCCCACCACCTACTTCATCGTCAACGGTCAAGTGTGGAAGCTTCTCTGATGAGCCCATCGGTTTATTCAAATAAGAACCTGAATAACAGAAAAGCTGGTAGTTTCCTCCCTTACTCCCTTCCACTAGGGCAATGGTCCTCGTAATGCTGCCTCTTCTAAGGAACAATCGAGAAATCTATAGGGGGCACTTTTGATTGTCACAATGATTGGGAGACATTGTCAATATTAAGAGGATGGGGACTGAGTGTACGCAACTTCAGTGAACCTCAGAATCTTCCCACACAACGAAAAGTTGTCCCATAAGACTTTCGAATGTTTTGCTGGATAGTTAAGTGGGTGCAAAATCTGATTATCTGAGTCCAGAACCTAATTCTGTGTTAAGTACAAATACAAAGTTTTAAAAGGGTTTGATATGTATTGAATTTTCCAAGAATGTAACTACCATGTAATTTGAGAGAAAATTGTGCTACATTTTGTTTGAAACTTTACCAAGAATTATTTGCCATTTTGGAAAAACACAACACTGATCAGTCATGGTATATGAGTTGACAGTATCACAAATCTTTATCAGTCTACACTTGTGCCTGTTGCAGTCATGGCTGCTTTGACATAAAAGGGCAAACAACCGAGTACTTCAGGATTTCTTTAGTGAAATCATAACCAAGTATGTACATATTGAAATATGAATTTATTCCTCACACTTAATTTTCTTTTATTGCTTTAAGTGTATTGATACATAAAGCCATAAACATAACACATATGTCTATTAAAATTCATAATGGTGTGCCTGGGTGGCTCAGTCGGTTAAGCTCTTGGTTTCTGCTCAGGTCATGATCTTGCAGTTCATGAGTTCGAGCCCGCGTCGCTCTCTGTGCTGAGGGCTCAGAGCCTCCTTGAAATTCTCTCTCTTCCTCTCTCTGCTCCTCCCCTGCTCCCACTCTCTCTCTCTTAAAAATAAATAAACATTAAACAGTTCATAGTAATATAATAAGTACCCATGCATTCACCACTCAAGAAATAGAACATTATTAATGATTTATACCTATCTATGCCATCCTACTCTCTTCCTAAATCTAGAGATGATCAGTATCATGAAGTTTGTGTTTTCATACACTGCATGCCTAAAGAATGTATCTTGAGGTATATAAATTATATCCTTCTGGATGTGGTCTTTTTCTTGGACTTTCTTTTGTCCTGAACATAATGTTACTAAGATCCATCCATGTTGTTTACTGTAACTGTATTTCATTCATTCTTACTGCTGCATGATATTCCGTAATATATTTATCCATTTCCTTTTCATAAATCTTTGGGTTGCTACCAAATATTTGCTTTTATCAACAATACTTCTCTGAACATTTTTAAAAATTTTATTTATGTAATTAAAAAATTGCTTTTGATAGAGAGGGCACGAATGAGTGAGAGGCAGAGAGAGAGGGAGAGAGAATCCCACCAGGGGTAGAGAGGGAGACAGAGAAGTGGGGCTCACCCAATGCAGGACTTGAACTCACGAACCATGAAATAATGACCTGAGCTGCCAAAGTCTGATGCTTAACCAACTGAGCCACGCAGGCGCCCTTGAACATCTATTTTTGATTCCTGATACACATGTGCAAGAGAGTAGACCAAGGAGTGGAACTGCTGGATTGTACCATATACAAATACAAAGTAATGCCAAATAGTTTCCCAAAGTGGTTGGACCATTGACAATCACACAAGAAATGTATAAGAATCCGTATTGTTCCATATCCTCTTCAACAGCTGGTAGTATCAGACAACTTAATTTTGGCCATGAACTTAAAAGTACTGTTTCACTCTGGCTTTAATTTGCATTTTCCTTATTGCTAATGAAGTTTAGCCTCTTTTCCTAGGCTTGCGAACCATTTGTGTTTCTTTTGTCAAATGACTGTTCATGGCCTTAACCCATTTTTACATTTGTTTTATGTATGTGTGTATTTATTTGTTGCTAGTGTAATTAACATACACTAGTGTTACATTAGTTTCAGGCATTCAATATTGTGATTCAACAATTCTCTACATTTTTAATTTGTGGAAATTCTTTATATTTCTGGTTAAGAACACTTTTTGATTGTAGATAGTATAAATACCTCCAAATTTGTAGTTTACCTTTTCATTTTCTTTAGGGTCTTTTTGGACAAATATAAGTTTTCAGTGTTACAGTCTAACTTGTCAGTCTTTTTTAAGTTTATTTATTTTGAAAGAGAGAGAGCACGTACATGTGCACGAGTTGGGGAGGTGAAAAGAGAAAGAGAGAGAATCCCAAGCAGGCTCTGCACTCACAGCTCTGCCGCCTCAGCAGACACTGGACTCTATGTCACAAACCGTGATGTCAAGACCTGAGCCTAAATCAAGAGTCAGATGTCTATGTGAGCCATCCAGGCACCCCTCGTCAGTCTTTTTTTTATGGTTAATGTTTTTCTGTACTCCATTCAAGAAACTCATTACTACCCCCTACACTTGGGGTGAGCATAGCATAACATTTAAGGTTGTCAAATCACCATGGTGTACACGTGAAACTAATGGAACATCTATGTAAGCTATATTTCAATAAAATAAAGAAAGAAAATGAAATCCATTACTACTGTAAAGTCACAGAGATATTCTGTTATGTTTTAAAAGTTTATAGCTTTTCACATCTAAGTCTTAATCCATCTGGACTTTATTTTGTGTACGGTGTATAACAAGGATCTAGTTTCTTTTTTGGCATATGGAGAACCACTTGATCCAGACCAGTCATTAAATAACCGCTCCTTCCTCAATGATCTGCAGTGCTACCTCTCTCATATATCACAGTTCCGTATATGTATTGGTCTATTTCTGAGCCTTAATTTACTTCCATTGATTAACTGGTCAATTCCTGCATAGGTAGCATACTGTTTTAATTACTAAATCTTTATAATAAATCTTAATATCTGTTCAGGCAAATCTCCCCACCTTTTTATTCTTCTCTAGTAGGGGTCTAGGCAATTCTTAGTACTTTGTTTTCCTATATTAGTTTTACAGCTGGTTATCAAATTCAGTGAAAAATCCAGTAGGGATTTTGATTGGAATTTCAGTGTATCTAGAAATAAATTTGGAAAGAATTGGTATTTTGATGATTATTGAGTGTGCCTATTTAGGAGCATGGTACTTTGTTCCATTTATTTAAAGCCTCTTTAATATCTTTTTGAAAAGCAGTATAATTTTCTCTATTAGGTCTTGCATTTTTTTGTTCTACTTTGTTCTAGGTGACTTATGTTTTCATTTCTTTTGTAAATGGTGAGCTTTTATTTTTTAAATTTTCATTTATTTTTGAGAGAAAGAGAGTCAGAGCCTGAGTGGGGGAGGGGCAGAGAGAGAGGGAGACAAAGAAATCTGAAGCAGCTCCAGGCTCTGAGCTGTCAGCACAGAACCCAATGCAGGGCTCGAACCCACAAACTATGTGAGATCATGACCTGAGCCAAAGTCAGACACAACCGACTGAGCCAACCAGGCACCCTATAAATGGTGTTCTTTTAATCACTGAATTTTCTACCTCTTTGTTGCTAATATATAGAGATGTAAATGATTTTTAAATATTGATCTTTTAGCAGGTTACCTTGCTAAATCTCTATAATTTATCATTTGTAGATTTTTAAGTGTTCTTTTAATGAAGGTGATTGTATCATCTGCAAATAATAATGTCTTGGTTTCGGGGCGCCTGGGTGGCTTAGTCGGTTAAGCGTCCGACTTTCGCTTAGGTCATGATCTCGCTGTTCTGGGTTCGAGCCCCGCGTCGGGCTCTGTGCTGACTGCCAGCTCAGAGCCTGGAGCCTGTTTCAGTCTGTGACTCCCTCTCTCTCTGACCCTCCCCTGCTCATGCTGTCTCTCTCTCTCTCTCTCCTAGAAATAAATAAAACATTAAAAAAATTTTTTTAAAAAAGAAAAAAAAATAATGTCTTGGTTTCTTTCTATTTCATACACTGTTAAATTTTTTTATTTTGTTTTTCTGACTTAGTTCTTCAGTACAGTAATGAATAGAAGCAGTGATAGTAGACATTCATATCATGTTTCTAATTTTAAACAAATGTTTCCAACATTTTCCTTTCAAAAATCATATTTACTATTGGTCTTGTTTTGTTGTGTCTTTAGAAGGTTGCCTTTATCAGATTAAGGAAACTCTCTTCCCAGTTTGCTAAATATTTTTATCGTGAGTATACACTGAATTTTATTAAATGCTTTTTTCTCTATTTATTGAATTAGTAATGCTTTATTTTTCCTTGAGTCAGTTTTATAGTGAATGACATTTGTAGATTTAAAAAATTAATTTTTTATGTTTATTTATTTATTTTGAGAGAGACAGAAACGAGCAGGGGAGGAGCAGAGAGACAGGGAGAGGGAATCCTAAGCAGGCTGTGTGCTGTCAGCACAGAACCCAATGCAGGGCTTGAACTCATGAACCATGAGATCATGACCTGAGCCAAAACAAGAGTCAGATATTTAACCAACTGAGACACCCCAGCACCCCTAAAATTTTTTAATGTTTATTTATTTTTGAGGGGTGTGCAGAGAGAGAGAAAACAGTGGAGAGGCAGATACAGAATCCAAAGGAGGTTCCAGGCTCCAAGCTGTCAGCACAGAGCCTGATGAGGGGCTCAAACCCGCAAACTGCGAGATCATGACATGAGTCCAAGTCAGATACTTAACCAACTGAGCCACCCAGGTACCTCTGACACTTATAATAGATTTTTAACATTAAACTACTCTTGCATTCCTGGGATAAACCCAATTTGCTTATAGTATATTCTCTTTTTTATCAACTGCTGAGCTCAGTTTGCCAATATTTTTGCTTATAATGTTTTTATATATATCCATGAGTTAGAGTGGCCTATATTCTTCTTCTAGTACAGTGTTTGTTCAGTTGGTTTAAATGTATTTTTTAATTTCTTAAATATAATTTATTGTCAAGTTAGCTAACATACAGTGCATATGGTGTGCTCTTGGCTTCAGGCATAGATTCCCATGATTCATCACTTAAATAAAAGTGTTTATTCAGCTTTGATAGCAAGGTTATACCTACCTCAGAATGAGTTGTGAAGAATTCTCTCTTTTTTATTTTCTGGAAGGCTTCGTATGAAGTTAGAGTAGCCTGTTCCTTGAAAGTTTGGCATAAGTAACATTTAAAATCATCTAGTCCTGTTGTGTGGTTTGGAACATGGAGACTTATCTGTCTATCATCTATCTTTCCATATGCATGTGTGTGTGACTATAGTGTGTGTGTGTGTCTGTGTGTGTGTGTATAATTTTGTTAAAGTGTAACATAGATACAAAAAGCAAGAAAAAGCAAAGCGTGCAGCACAAATCACAAGGGTACAACCTTAGGAATTTTTTTTTGCAAAATTAACACACTTGAGTAGCCGGCTTTTCAAGTTATGGAAAGTCTTGATTCCTTGAGCGAACCTCATTATATTCACTTCGTTAGATTTGATGTAATCCAGTTGAAACTCACCAGAGGTAAGCTTTTCAGATTGCAAGTATTATACAATTATTCAATGCAACCCAAATATTTTCCAACATAAAGCTATATAATCTTCCTAAATGAAAACTTTCTATTCATTTGTACATTATACAAACACATTGTTTGGATCTGGGTAGAAGGCCACATAACCAAGAGTTCCCTTGCAGGTATGGTATATGCTCTCTCTATCTCTCCCCAGTAGCTGCATAGGTGTTCTCTGTGGATTTAACCCACACCAAGGGCTATCCTTAGGCATCTATAGTGTCTCTCCAGACAGTGTGAGGACAGCAGAAGGACAGCATGTATCCCTGCAATGGGTGCAAGTGTCATGTGGCAAGCGATCAGTGAAAGCTTGGGGTTTTAATGGTTGCTGAATCTGAATATGTTGGTTCTTTTTATAAATTTTCTTTTTAATGTTTTTTATTTTTGAGAGAGAGAGAGACAGAGTGTGAGTGGGGAGGGGCAGAGAGAGAGGGAGACGCAGAATCTGAAGCAGGCTCCAGGCTTTAAGGTGTCAACACAGAGCCCAACGTGGGGCTCGAACTCATGAACTGTGAGATCATGACCTGAACCTAAGTCAGACGATTAACTGACTGAGCCACCCAGGCGCCCCTGAATATGTTGATTCTAAATATGACTTAGTGCACACAATGGATCTGCTCTTTCCTCCCCCAAGCGTTTTACATATACACAAATTAGATAATCCTAATGGACTAGCCCTGAGAGGGTAGATCAAGGGTTTTACAAGACATATAGGAAGCTCTTACAGGGTGGCACTGATAAAGTGTCTCAAAATAGAACTTAGAGTCATAATTCCATTCTTTCTTATGGATGAGTAATATTCCACTGAATAGATAATACATTTTATTTGTCCATTCATCAGTTGAAGGCCATGGGTTGTTTTGAACCTTTGTTATAATGAATAATGCTGTTATAATCATTGGTGCACAGATTTTTGTGTGGACATATGTTTTCGATTCTTATGGGTATATACCTAGGACTGGAATTGTTGAGTCGTATGATAACTTTATGTTGACATTTTGAGGAATGACCAAACTGTTTTCCAAAGTGGTTGCGCCAAAAGCAATGTATGAGAGTTCTAATTGCTCCATATCTTCTATAACATTTGTTACTGTCAGTATTTCTTCTTATAGGCATCCTAGGGGTTATAAAGTGGTATCTCATTATGATTTTGTTATGTATTCTTTTAATATCTCATGATTTTCTTCTTTAATATTTTTAATGTTTATTTATTTTTGAAAGAAACTGTGAGCAGGTGAGGGGAGGAGAGATAAGGAAACAAAGAATCCAAAGCAGGCTCCAGGCTTTCAGCTCTCAGCACACAGCCTGGTGAGGGGCTCAAATTCATCAACTGTAAGATTGTGACCTGAGCCAAAGTCAAACACTTAACCAACTGAGCCACACAGGTGGCCTGATCTATGAACTATTTTGAAGTGTTCAAGTGCACGAAGGTTTTTTCCATTCTTGTTGTTATTGATTTCAAAACTAATTGTATGCTGGTCAAGAAATACAATTTATATGATAGTAATTTGGGGGGTTAAAAATGCCTAGAACATGATTATTTTTCTAACATCCCATGTACTTAATACATGTTAATTTTACATTCAAATGGCATATCTCTACTGATTCTTTGTCTTCTTGACCTATTAATAATTGAGAAAGGTAGAATGAAATTTTCCACTTTGGTGAATATGTCCATTTCCTTTTGTAATTTTATCAACTTTTGTTTCATATGTTTCAAGACTACTTAATTTTGTATGTACAAATTTAGGATTGCTGTGTTTTCCTGGGGAAGTTAATCCTTCATAATTAGGTAGTGACGGGGACACCTGGGTGGCTCAGTTGGGTAACCATCTGATTCCTGATCTTGGCCCAGGTCATTATCTCACAGTTTCCTGATTTCGAGGCTCACATCAGGCTCTGCGCTGACAGTGCAGAGCTAACTTGGAATTGTCTCTCTCCTCCCTCTCTGCCCCTCCCCCACTCGTGCTTGCTCTCTCTCTCTCTCTCAAAAAAAAATAAACATTTAAAAAATTATAATTATGTGGTGACAACCTTTTCATGCTTCTTGCCCTGATGTCTAATTTGTCTGATATTAATATAGAAAGAGAAAAATGTTAGTTTTCTAAAACTAACTTTTTTTAAAAAAAAAAATTTCTTTTCTATATGTTTTCCTAACCTTTTAAAAAATGTTTTTATTTTAGGTTGGCTCCACACCCAACGGGGGGCTTGAACTCATGACCCCAAGATCAAGAGTCACATGCTCCACTGACTGAGCCACTGACTGTTTACCTGACCTTTTATTTTCAACTTTTCTGTATTGTCTTAGATGGGTCTTTTGCAATTAGCATATAAATACATTTTATAAATTAAATTCAATTTGACAATCTCTTTTACCCTAGTTGGTTTGGTCCATTTACATTATTGTGATTATTAAGATATCTGAGCTTGTTTCTTTTTTTAAATTTTTCATAGTTTTTTTTTTTTAATTTATTTTTGAGACAGAGACAGAGTACGAGCAGGGGAGGGGCAGAGAGAGAGGGAGACACAGAATCCGAAACAGGCTGCAGGCTCTGAGCTGCCAGCACCTAACCCGATGTGGGGCTTGAACCCATGAACCGAGAGATCATGACCTGAGCCCAAGTTGGACATTCAACCAACTGAGCCACCCAGGCACCGCATGAGCTTGTTTCTATCATCTTAATTTTATGTCTTGTCTTTTACCCTCTCACCTTCTTGGGAGGGATTTATCTTATTGTTATCACTATTTATTTTAAAGATTATATTGCATGTCCTCTATTGGTTTGGAATTTATATTCTATTTCTGATTTTTTAGTGGTTAGTTCTGTAATTTTCCCATGCATATTTACCTGAGCAAAGTCTAAAATTAAATAATGTTTTTTAAAGTTGATTTATTTATTTGAGAGAGAGAGAGATCTGTTACTGCAGAGCCCACTTTGGATCCTCTGTCTCCCTCTCTCTTCCGCTCCCCCATTCTCTATCTTCTCAAAAATAAATAAACGTAAAAAATATCATACATCAGAAACATTAGGGAATATTTTATTAATGGCTTCATAAATACATGTATTCATTAGGGATGTCTGCTTCTACTTATGATGGAACACATTGTTGCAAAACAATGCATGGAAACAACTTAGAAAAGCCGTCTGTTTGGAGGCGAACTGCCAAGAACTGCCAAGACAGTCAAGGACAGAGGGTCCAAGATTCCAGAGAGAAGGAGACAGCAGAGAAGTGAGCCACTGGCTTAAGCCTTCAGACATTTGCTGACTCTGGTGCAGGGCAAGAAACTGAGAATCTGGACCAAGTTCTCTGTGAAGAAGCAAAGAAACTATGAGAGCTGTCAGAAATCTCATGGAGCTGAGGAGATAAAAGTTTGAGTTTAGAGATGCCAAGGGGCCAACAACCCAGACAGAGGCGAAGCACAAAGAAGTTAGCCAGGCACTTAGTGCTTTTTTTAAGTATGTGTATGTATGTATGTATGTATGTATGTATGTATGTATTTATATAGAGAGACCAAGAGAAAGCTTGAATGGAGGAGGGGCAGAGAGAGAGAAGGAGACAGAGAATCCCAAGCAGGCTACATGCTATCACCACAGAGCCCAATGCGGGGCTCGAACTCACAAACTGCAAGATCATGACCTGAGCTGAAACCAAGAATTGGGCGCTTAACTGACTGGCCACCCAGGGACCCCTCAGTGCATTTTGGACTTAAGACAATTGTTGAATTCTTAAGCTGTGGAGGGCAAGAGGCTAAGGAACCAAGTAGAAGACTACTGAGAAGTAGTCTGGAGTTTTCAGAAGCTCTATAATACTGAAGAGGAAAACCTATGAGTTCAGTTCTTGTGAAGACAGAGAGCCCTAGTAAGACCCCTCAGGCTCTCAGTTACAAAAGGGTGACACCTTGGGAATGGACGTGAACCAGGGGTAGACCAAACCTTACAAAGACTGAGATTCTGCTTCAAGACCACTTAGTCTTTGATCAAATTAAGGTGAATTCTGTCCCCCTTCAGTGACTATTACAGGATAGGGCTACCCTCTCTAAAGAAAGATAGCATAATCCAGAATTTCTACAACTTTTCATACACAATTTCCAGCATTTCAATGAGAAACGACCAGGCATACAAAGAAATAAGACCAAAATTTAAAAAAAAAAAAAAAAAAAAAAGGCATGGACTAGAAACAAGCTCAGTGATCCAGACATTGGGGTTATCTGACACAGACTTTAAAATAAATGCGATTAGTTGGCTGTATCCTACACTGTTGGTGGGAATGTAAACTGGTACAGCCCCTCTGGAAAACAGTGTGGAGGTTCCTCAGGAAACTAACAATAGAACTCCCCTATGACCCAGCAATAGCACTGCTAGGAATTTACCCAAGGGATACAGAAATGTTGATGCATGGGAGCACATGTACCCCAATGTTCATAGCAGCACTCTCCACAATAGCCAAAACATGGAAAGAGCCTAAGTGTCCATCAACGGACAAATGGATCAAGAAGATGTGGTTTATCTATACCATGGAATACTACATGGCAATGAGAAACAGTGAAATCTGGCCATGTGTAGCAACATGGATGGACCTTGAGGGTGTTATGCTGAGCGAAATAAGTCAGGCAGAGAAGGACAAATATCATATGTATGCACGTATAGGAGGATTAGGAGGAGCTTAACAGAGGACCAAGGGGGAGAAGAAGGGCAGAAATGGTGGGGGAAAGGGGGAGAGGCAAACCATGAGAGACTCTTGAATGCTGACAAAAACTGAGGACTGGTGGATGTGGGGGGAGGAGGGGTGGGCATGGAGGAGGACACTTGTGGGGATGAGCACTGGGTGTTATGTGGAAACTAATTTGACAATAAACTATTTGTAAAAAAATAAATAAATAAAAAATAAAAGAATATGTACATGGCTAAAAAAAATAATAAATGCGATTAATATGTCTAAGAAAATAGGTGACATTGTGGAGAGCATCACCAGAGAACTAGAATCTACAAAAAAAGCCAAATGACTGTTTTATAACTAAAACATACAATATATTTTAAAAAATCAATAAATGAGTTAACAGCAGATTGGACATAAAGAAGATGAGTGAACAAAACTTGTTTAAGGATATAAAGCCACAGACTCTCGAGTACTACAAGCACCAAGTGTACATAGAAACCCAGGTCTAGGGGGACGCCTGGGTGACTTAGTCGGTTAAGCGTCCGACTTTCGCTTAGGTCATGGTCTCGCAGTTCGTGGGTTCGAGCCCCGCGTCGGGCTCTGTGCTGACTGCCAGCTCAGAGCCTGGAGCCTATTTCAGAGTCTGTGTCTCCCTCTCTCTCTGACCCTCCCCTGCTCATGCTCTCTCTCTCTCTCCTAGAAATAAATAAAAATATTAAAAAAAAAAAGAAAGAAAGAAACCCAGGTCTAGGTACCTCATATTTAAATTTCTGAAAACTAAATTAAAGAGAAGATCTTGACAGTAGCCAAAAGGAAAAAAAAGACACATTATGTTCAAAGGAGCAATAATAAGATATTAGCTGACTTCTCAATAGAAATAATGGAAGCGAGAAAACAAAGTGTTGGCATTAGTGCTAAAAGAGATTAATGGCCAATCTTGAATTCTATGTATGATAAAAATATCTTCAATCATAAAGATAAAATACTTTTCCAAACAAACAAAACCTGAGAAACCGGCAGTCCCATGCTAAAAGAAATAATAAAGGCCATCTTTTTGTAGAAGCCAAATGATCCCAGATGAAAACACAAAAGTGCAGGAAGGAATGAATAGCAATGGAAAGGATAAATCTGAATGAATATTCACTTATAAAACAATAAAAATAATATCTTGTGGAGTTCAAAATAATATGCAGAATCTATTAAAGTATTTGATGACAATAACAGAGGTCAGAAGAAAGGGAAATGGAAGTAAAGCGTTCTAATACACAACTTCCATCTCATGATCTACAATGGCTTCTCCAGCTCTTACCATCATAGCTATATGTCCCTTCCCTTTAAAGGTATTTCTCAGAAGTTTGTACATTTCACTTCTGCTTTCTTTCCAGTCACATGACCTCAACCTAACTGCAAGGGATGTTGGGAAATGTAGTCTTCAGCTGGGAGGCCAGTACTCCAGTTAAAACTTGGAGTTTCTGTTATTAAAAGAAAAAGTGAAGAATGTATATTGAGAGACAACTCTTTAGTTTCTGTCACATTTCTCCAGGGCCTGGGTATAACTGATTTGTAGAGGTGTAAAGCTTCCAGGTTGTGGGCAGAAACTTAGAACAAAATCCCCCAACGGTTTTGTGAGGGATGTAACATCACCTGATTTACTGTTTCAGAAGTTTACATGCCGCTGTGTGGTGGAGAATGGGCTCTAGAGAGGCAAGAGTAGAAACAAAGATATTATGCTAGAAGATAGTACAGCAGCTTATTCAAAAGATGATGGCATGGTGGCGTGGTCTAGGATGGAGACTGGAAATTGAGTAAAGTACAGCTGATTCTCATGATTACTGATGGTTATGTTTATAGAGTCACCACAAACATTGCATTAATGAAGATTTGTCGGAGGCCGGGCCGGCTCCAGCAGGTCCAGGGGTCCCTGAAGGATGGACGGTGCCGGCGAGAGAGAGAGTAAGAGAGCCCTGAGATTCTTTCTGATCACCAGGCAGGCATCTCTGTCCTGTCGGTTTTGGTGTCTTTATTTAAAAGTTCAGCAACAACATGAAGTCAGAGGAAAGAATTTCTTACAAAGGGAGGCCTTTTGTGATATCATTTGCAGAATTATTCCGACCAAGGAAATAACAGAATGTTCTTAGTGAAAAATAGGATAACATACAAGTTAAATTGTATATAGATAAGCTAGGAGTCATTCTGTCTGGCTCTCAAGAGGAGGAATGTTTCTGAATTCGTTTGTTTGTGGAGACTATCATGGGGGCCCTGAATGTGTCAGTCTTTGCACCTGGGTTTATGTTTTAGCCACCCTTATCTATCCTCATCCCAGCTGCCAGTGTAAGGGAGGGTGTTTGTGGAATGTAGGCCTTGAGGAAGGGACTGCTATGCCTCACCAGTTAGCAAAGATATATGTAGTAACTATGTTCTGCCTTTAACCCCAAAATAGGCTCTTTGTCTCCGGGCCAGACTCAGTTGTAACTCTTGTGTTCTTAACCCCCTTTATTATTTAAGTCTTGGGTCTGCAAAGCCCATAGGAAGAGCCTTTTGACAATCGCTCACTGAGCTTTCATCTAAAGTCTCTTTTGTAAAGGCAGGAATATGCTTTTCCTTATGAGGTATCTGTATTCAGAATATGGGTCTGATATGGAATATTGTGAGGCCTGGTCAATACCAGCAGGTTCATTTCCAACATGAGCCAGTAGTAGCAGAAAGAGATACCAGTTTTCGTTTCTCATGGCAGGAGCTGCAAACACTGCCATTTCCTTGCTGTGACTGGCATCCAGAGAAGCCGGTGTGGCTCCCGGCAAAGACTGAACCATTGCTCATAAGTGAAATACAGGATTTGATTTCTGCAAGCTTCTGGACATAACATTTTCATCAACTGATGAGTATCAGTTGATCATGTTTTATGTGTGTTCTGTTTAAAAATTTTTTGAGTAGGCTCTGCACCCAGTGTAGAGCCCAATGCAGGGCTTGAACTCACCACCCTGAGATCAAGAACTGAGGTGATTTCAAGAGTCAGACCTTTAACCACTGAGCCACCCATGTACCCCATATGTATGTTTTGTTTCAAGAGACTTTATTTAATATATAATATTGATTCATTCACATTGAACTCATGGCCAACAGCACTACAACTCATTCCTGAACAAAGCTTATACAAACACATGTATTTTTTTTTTTTTTATGAAAGGCACATCATAGCCTTCTTGCACTTAGTAACACTAAAAAGCAGTTCAGCACTACACTTGGGGGCCATTTCAAACAGTGAGATTGTAAACAAAAGGCATAAAAATGTGAAAAACATTTCACTAAATAGACCGTGAAAAGGACATTTATTTACAGTAAATAAAAGAACAGAAGAAAGAAGGCAGAGCATCGTCTCTTTTGACCTCAGCTGGGAATGTGCACATTGGTTGACTTTTATTTTTTACCACTCTATGCAAGTATTGATTTTGGGGTGACATTTTAGCAAGTAGAAAAATCCACAAATATGGAATCTGTGAACAGAGGGGATTGACTGTAGATGTTTTATACAGTCTGCATATGGAAACTGACAGGATTTCATGACGGATTTAATGTGGGAAGTGAGGGTGAGGAAGACGTTTAGGTGCACTGCCAGGTTTCTGAGTATGGCAACTATGTCAACAATGATGTCATACACTGAGAGGAACAGGGGTGTAGGGGAGATGGTGAGATCAATTCTGAACATAAGTTAGATATGACGATTATCCATCCAAGAAAGAAAGGATGTCAATCAATTGGATACGTGAGACTAGAGATCAAAGGACAGGTCTAAGGAAAAAGAGTCCCTTGGGAGTAGACAGCATATATTATGTAATAAAGCACTTGCCCCTCCTCTGTCTATGGTTATATTTCAAAGCTTTTCTCCATTACCCCTTGGTTTCTCGTCTGACTATAGAAGGGGGCGGTGGTGGATGAGCATATTTCCCTTCTTCTCTTTGCACAGATTGGCAGGAAGGTCCATTATGGGAACCATGAACTCAGTGCTTGCTGGCCAGTTCCATCAGTGAGCCTGACATACATTTTCCTAAAATAGGAATGCAAAAATAAAGTCAGACCTCTGTCTTACAGCTTATACCTATTGAAAAAATTCGGATGACTCTAAACTTTATAAAAGCCCAAGAAAATAAAATATCCCCAAACCTCCATTAGTTCTTGAAGAAAATATGATAAGTATTTATAATTTGGGGGTAGGGAATACTGCCCTAAACTTACCATGAACATCAGAAGTTAAAACCGGATAAAAACCCATAAAATATCTGCACGAGGAAAGGTATGAAGAAAGTCAAGGAGCACCTGGGTGGCTCAGTCTGTTAAGCATATGACTTTTGATTTTTGGTCAGATCGTGATCTCACAGTTCATACATTCAAGCTTCACGTTGGAACTCCACACTGTCAGCATGGAGCCTGCTTGGAATTGTTTCTCCATCTCTGTCTTCTTCCGAACCCCCACACTCTTTCTCTCTCTCTCAAAATAAACTTAAAAAAAGAAAGTCAAAAGGTAAGTGACAGAAAAAAAATATATGTAACACATGTAACAAAGGACTGATATACACTTTCTCCAAAAGACTCCCATAAAAATCAACAACAAAGAGATAAAGAAACTTCAGTGGTACACTTGGCAAAGGACATGAAGTGGTAGTTCACAGATAAAGCACTATAAGTGGTCATACTCACTAATGCTCAACCTCAAACACTCATTTATTGAACAAATATTTACTGAGCAGCTACTGTATTCCAAGCACTATAATAGGTGCTAGGGATTCAGCAGTGAACCAAATATACAGAGCCTCTGCCTTGGAACTTACAGTGGAGGGAGACAAATAGCAAAAACTGAGATATATGATATATTAGTGGTGAAAAGTGCTCTGGAACAAAATAAAACAGAGTAGGGGATAGGCTGTGATGAAGAAATTGCTTTTGTAAAAAGTATTATGTGATGGCTAATTTTGTGTCAGCTTGACCAGGCCATAGGTGCCCATATATTTGGTCAAACATTATCCTGGTGGCACCTGTGAGGATGTTTTTGGATGAGATTAACATTTGAATTGGGAGACTGAGTAAAGCAGATTGCCCTCCCCAATGTGGGTGGGCATAATACAATCAGTTGAAGGCCTATGTAGAATAAAAAGCCTGAGGAAGAGTAAACTCCTCCTTCCTGACTATTTGAGCTAGACATTGGCCTTTTCCAGCATTTGAACCCTAACTGAAACATCAGTTCTTCTTGGGTCTTGAGCTTGTTGGCTTTCAGACTGGAACTTACATCATCAGCTCCCCTAGATCTCCAACTTGATGACTGGAGATCTTGGAACTTCTCAGCCTCTGAGCCAATTATAACATCTGTCTCTCAGTCTCTTTCTCTCTCTCTCTCTCTCTCTCTGCTTTTCTCTTTATCTCTTGCTTTGCCTCTCCCTCCCCTCTTCCTCTTTTCCTTCTCTTCTTCTCTCTCCCTTGATAGATAGATGATAGATAGATAGATAGATAGATAGATAAACCTAGTTTATATGTATATCTATATCTCTCTATGTTGGCTATGTTTCTCTGGAGAACCCAGACTAATACATATGGGTGAGGAAGATCTCTTGATCAGATGACATTTGAACAGAAGAGACATCAACTGTGAGGATGAGGCACAAAGGTATCTGGTCAAACAATGTTGTGGGTAGGGGCAAAGGCTGTAAGGAGTTTTCCCTAGAGGGGCTCACATTTAGCAAAGAGGCCAAGTGACTGGAATGGAGGAAGCATAAGGAAGATGAGATCAGAGAGACTCTGATTGTGATGATGAGCAGGAGTCAGACCATAAGGCCCTTAAAGGATATTGAATAGGACTTTGGCTCCTATTTTGAATTAGCTAGGAAGACCCTGGGGGTTTTGAGCAGAGGAGTAACATGACCTGACTTGTGTTTTTTAAAGGACTATGCTTGGGGTGCCCGGGTGGATCAGTTGGTTGAGAATCCAACTCTTGATTTTGGCTTGGGTCATGATATCACAGTCATGTCAGGCTCTGTGCTGGGCATGGAGACTGCTTGGAATTCTCTCTCTCCCTCTCTCTCTCCCTCTTTCTCTGCCCCTCCCCCCCCAAATAAATAAACATTAAAAAAAATAAAGGACCACTCTTGCTGTTGTGTTGAGAATAGACCTGGATGGGATCAGGAAAATGAGGTTGGAGACTTAAACAATAATCCTGGTATAGACCAGGATGGTATTGGTGAAGTAGTGAGATGTTGTCAGATTCTGTGGGGTATGAGATACAGGGAGGAAGTGAGGATGGCTTCAGGGTTTTGGTCTGAGTGCTGGAAGAATGTAGTTGCCATTTTCAGAGATGGAATATTGTGTGCATTCAGGAGTTTAACTCGTCTCTATCTTAAATGTTTTGCTGTCTATACTTTAGTTTAACATTTAATAAAATTTTCCAAATTAAGATTTTTATTAAGGCATGCTAAATCAAGTTAGAGTTGTCCATTAGACATTGGAATAAGCTGTTGGTTTAAAGTACAACATTGGAAGTCATGACTAGAGATATCAGTTTAGGAGTTACCAAGTTAGCTAACAATTAAAAAAAATACAAACTGAAACATAACACTGTCTTCTCACTAATAAGTTGGGCAAATTTTTAAAAATTAATCGTGTCCAATGTGGCTAAAGGTATGGGAAAATGAGCATTCCTATACATGTTGTGAGAGTATGAATTGATAGAGCCTTCTTGGAGGGAAATTTGGTAGTTTTAATCAAGATTTAAAATGTGCATGTCCTTTAGCCCAACAATTGCACTTCAGTCTTCTAGTTATGTTCACAGGTGTGTACAAAAATACAGTTAAACCTTGGATTCCAAGTAACTTGTTCTGCAAGTGTTCCACAAGATGAGCAAACATTTCCAATAAATTTTAACTTGATAAATGAGTCATGTCTTGCAGTTTGAGTAGTACATGATGCCAAATGTCACATGATCACAACTGAGCCAATGGTTCTTCTTCTCCTTCTCCTTCTTCTTCTTCTCCTCTCTCTCTCTCTCTCTTTCATTGCAGGATTGTAGGTGATCATCTCCCATGCTCAGATACTCGGTCTCAAGCTGTGGTGCTTGGCAGAAATCAGTGATCTTTCAGAATGTTGGAAGGTGCCCACAACTGTCACTAGTGTATTTTTTGTCACTTCAAAGCACCTGTGGACAGTCCTTTGCTTTTCCATACAAGAGTAAGCGTAGGAATGTTTTGCTTCATTCTAGGTCAGGCTGCCTGCAGATATAGACACTTTCCTCCTCTGCCTTATTGCCATTTACATTAAATACACAATATGACAAGAGTTTATTAATACTATGCTGTAGTCAACATCCATGCAAGTGTATACAATGGCCCCCATGCAGAAAAAAATTCCATTGAACCAAAAATATCAGTGATTCTGTTAGTGATACTGAAAGTCGTCCTACACAATACCCCTCCTCTCTCTTGTCTCCCTCACACCAGCCACAAAGCTTTTCAAAGATAAGTGCAAGTCAATTTGTTTAATTTTCCTTACATTTTGTATTTTATTTATTATTTTTTATTCTATTACAGTATTGTAATCATTTTTATGTGAACATTTTTGGGTTGTGGAACAGATCATCTGAGTTTCCATTATTTCTTATGGGGGAATTCACTTTGATATACAAGTGCTTTGGATGACAAGAATGTTTCTGGAATGAATTATGCTCACAAACCAAGGTTTTACTGTATGCATCTAAGATGTTCAGTGTTGCACTGTGTGTGATGGAAAATAAGTGGAGAAAATGGGTATACCCAACAACAGAAAATGGTTCAATACATTATTGTTCACTCAGCCTGGAATCTAGATTCCTGTTCAAAAGGTTGACCACACGATGATGGTGATGATCATAATAATAATTACAATTATTTTTACTTAACCCCTACTGTGTGTTAGGTACCGTGCCAAATGTTTTAGGTTTTATCTCTAAATGAATTTTTGCTACTCAGTCACTTCCTTTTTCTAGGCATGCATTCATGTAGCAATTACTTTGGGGCATCTACTTTGTGCCAGTTCTCCCTACAAAATCCATAAAAATGGATTCACTTACCCTGGACCAATAGTTTCTAATCTCTTTAGCACTTCAGTTCTCCGTTGAGATGCTAGTGAAAGCTATAGCCTCTGTCTTTAGATAAATACTCATTTGTTTGGGAGATCACAGCCCTCCCTCCCAAAGCTCCAGGAGTTCTGTGGATCCCAGACCGGGTTCAGAATCTCTGTTCTGGGGCAAGAGGACTCACAAGGCCATGAGTGGGAGGTGGGGTGGGACAGAAAAGGCCAGGGCATACAGAGATCTCTAACAGGCCAGTTTGTTTTGGGGAAGTACGGGTTAAGTGCAGATTTTGCTGCTGGGATGCTAAGACGCCAGGATGCTGGGGTCCCTTGGTGAATACTAACAGTGGTATCTGGGCCATGTACTCCCATCCCCAGTTTTCCCCTCCCCATTCTCTATCTCTTCCCCTGCCTGCTGGGCCAGGACAGCCTAAGTATCTCTCCATCCCCTCTTCGACTCCAACTCTCCCTAAACCAAATGCAGTCAGCCAGGACTCTACTCTTCTGCCCAAGTACCTCAGATGCCTCTCCCATAGCCTGGGTATTGGGCTTTGCAATGAGTCCTTGTCTCCTGCTTTTTTTTTTCTTGCCCATAGAAGGTTCCATGTCAATGATCAAGCAAGCTACTAGGATACCTACCAGAGAAGCCACCAGATACTCACTCTCAGTATTGATCAGTACTTCAATTCAGCAAACGACAGGTGACAGAAACCCCTGGGTCGGCTCGGAGTCTCTAGGAGGCAGACATCAAGATGGAGTCATGGAAGAAAGGTTGATTGGGGGTTGACATCTGTGAAAGATGAAGAGGGAAGAAGTGGGATTGGGCAAGGAAATCTCCAGGCATTGATGTATTACCAACATTTGCGAGAGGATAGAAGGACAGAAGCACAGTTAGGCAGGTTGTGAGATGGACCTGGAAGTCTTGACTGTTCCAGGAGGCAGCTGCAGAGCAAAGGTAGATCTTTAGAGAATCGGGGGACTGAAATGGCCAGGCTTTAGCACCCTTGCTGTGTTCAGTCACTGGCTCGAGGCTGCTCCAAAGGAGCATGGCCTCAGCCCAAATGGTGCAGCCTACTGCAGCCAGAGGCTCTCAGCTGTCCTCACGGCCAAAAGGTGAGTTCTTTCTGGAAGGGTATATTGAACAGTGTCCCTAAGCTACCACAACCTTTAACCATTTCTAACCACCAAGAAAATGGCCAATGCGGCTGCATCAAGGCAGATCAATGTTAATGCAAGGTAGCACCTGGTGACACCCCCCAGACAGGGTTTGAAGCTTTGGGCTGGCTCCCTGCCTTGTAAGGAGTTGGGGGTAAGTGTGGCTCCCACCTTGTGCTGTTGTATTTTTCCCTCTAGACGTGAGTTCAAGATGCACCCCGACTTGTGACTTATGTACTAAATATGCTTCTCCATGTTTAATTTTTTTAAAACATTTATTCACTTTTGAGAGACAGACAGAGACAGAGCGCGAGTGGAAGAGGGGCACAGAGAGAAGGAGACAGAATCTGAAACGGGTTCCAGGCTCTGATACTTCTTCACTTTTAACCCTCACCTCTAGGAGCCTTCTGGCCAGGGAGGTCAAGAAGATGCTGCCAAAGACAATGAGTATGCACACAAATACCCTGAGCATCTCGGCAGCAGAGTCTCCTTCGGTCTTGGCTCTAAGAATGTACAACACAGCAGTAATGGCAAACACTGCCACTTGTGATGCGCTTGTAATTCTACCATGTGGTTAAGAATCATACGGGGCACCTGGGTGGCTCGGTCGGTTAAGTGTCCGACTTCAGCTCAGGTCATGATCTCGCGGTTCGTGGGTTCGAGCCCTGCGTCAAGCTCTGTGTTGACAGCCAGCTCAGAGCCTGGAGCCTGTTTCGGATTTTGTGTCTCCCTCTCTCTCTGACCCTCCCCTGCTCACACTGTCTCTCTCTCTCTCTCTCTCTCTCTCTCTCTCTCTCTCTCTCTCCTCTCTCTCTCTCAGAAATAAATAAAACATTAAAAAAAAAGAATCATACAGGTCTGCTGTTGAACTCTGCTTCTGTCATGGGGTAGCCTTGGACAAGGGACGATCTCTCTGAACTTCAATTTCCTAATTTTCAAAATGGTCATGAAAATAGCACCTATTTCCTAAGGTCAAATGAGATAATAATGCACACAAGGTGCTTAGCATTGCACGACACATGACGTGCTTAATGACAGTTAGTTATGTCATTACCATGTGCCAGGTATGGTACAGCTATTCCCTCATTCAAGTGTCACGGTAACCTTGCAATGCAAGTATTATTTTTAAAAAATTTAAAACATTTTTAATGTTTTATTTATTTTTGAGAGAGACAGAGACAGAGCATGAGTTGGGGAGGGACAGAGAGAGAGGGAGACACAGAATCCGAAGCAGGTTCCAGACTCTGAGCTGTCAGCACGGAGCCTGATGCAGGGCTTGAACCTACGAACTGTGATATCATGACCTGAGCCAAAGTCAAAACCTTAACCAACTGAGCCACACAGGGTGTCCGTAATAATTTTTTAATGTGTTTTTTTTTTTTTGAGAGAGAATGAGAGTGAGTGGGGGAGGGGCAGAGAGAGAGAGGGAGACAGAGGATCTGAAGCGGGTTCCTTACTGAGGGTGGAGAACCCAACGTGGGGTTTGAATGCATGAACCATGAGATCATGATCTGAGCTGAAGTTGGGTGCTTAACTGACTGAGCCACCCAGGCTCCCCACAGCGTAAATATTATCTCCATATGGGATAGATGGGGAAGCAGAGGCTCTGGTAGAGAACTAATAACGTGCTAAAGGATCATGCAGCCAGTAACTGGCAAGCCCACAATCCATCTCCATGTCTCTTTGACTCCAAGCCGACCCATTAGCTCATACCACGCTATGTTCTAGAGTTTTCTGAGGCTGTTGCCAAAGGGGTTCTGCAGGGTGATAGCAGCATGGGGCAGAAACAGGGCTTGGGAGGGTTTTCAGCCCACAGACAACTAGGTGACAGCAGCATTGGAGCAGAGGAGATTTCTCACAGTGAATGGAAGTCAAAAGAATGCATAATCAGTAGGATATATGGGAGGTTATATGCCAGGCTTGTTTATATCCCATGATAAGCAGTATATAGAAATTGGCCTTCTGCAAGGTTTAGTTTGAGAGGCACCAATCACACTTCTCCCATCCCTCACACACAAAACATATGTCCCAAGAGACACAATGAGGGGCCATCTCTGAGTTACAGTATTGTTCCAGCTGCTTCCAAAGTACAGTAACCCTAGGAGACAGAAGTCAGTCACTTCCCTGGTGAGTTTAGAAGTTAAGCTTAACATGAAAATGGAGGGTGGGGCCCGAGAAAATGAGTCCGTGGGCAAAGATGTCCCGATGGGATGAGGAGGAGTGTTTGAGGAGAGGGCAGGAGAGTCCAGAGTCTGCAGCTGTGGGCACCTTGGGAAGCAAAACAAGGCACAGCCCCCGAAGGATGGGAGGAAGGGGCGTGGAGGTAGGAGGCCCCCTAGTTCCTAGTTTTGCCACTGGTCTCTCAGAGATTTGTTTGTTTCAGAAACAGCGCAAAAAAGAAAGGGTAACAAAGTTGGCTGCTTCAGAAGCTCAGGGCTGCGGGGGGGGAGGGGGGGTTGCCGGTGGGAGGAAGGGGGTGCTGGAAGCCCCTGCATTTATTGTTGCAGACTCCTCTTGATGATTTCCTGCCCTTGAGTAAGATAATTAGAAGCAATAATGTACTGGTCCATTTTTCCCCCGTTACAGACAGACCTCTCAAAAATAGATTTGTGAATTGCTATTCTTGCTTCCCTTTAAGGGCCTAAATCTATCAATCACCTATCTATTATCACCTATTTTGAGAGAGAGACACAGAGAGAGAGAGAACGAGGCAGAGAGAGGGAAAGAGAGAGAATCTTAAGCAGGCTCCACACTGTCAGTGCAGAGCCTGACACAGGGCCCGAACTCATGAAACTGTGAGATAGTGACCTCAGCTGAAATCAGGAGTGGGGATGTTTAACCCACTGAGCCACCCATGCACTCCCTAAATCCGTTTTTAAAAAAAAATTTTTTTTAATGTTTTATTTATTTCTAGGAGAGAGAGAGAGACAGCGTGAACAGGGGAGGGTCAGAGAGAGAGGGAGTCACAGACTCTGAAACAGGCTCCAGGCTCTGAGCCGGCAGTCAGCACAGAGCCCGATGCGGGGCTCGAACCCACGAACTGCGAGATCATGACCTAAGCCGAAGTCGGACGCTTAACCGACTAAGCCACCCAGGTTCCCCTAAATCCCACCCCCCTTTTTTTTCGAATATACAGTAAAATAGCCATCGCTATCTGTTTGGATCTAATCTTAGGCTTTTTGTGGAGCTGGAAGAAGCCTTGCACAGGGAGTGGCAAGTTGTGATTGTGGATGGTCGTCTCGATCAGCTGACTTTACCATAAAAGAAACAGAATTTGGGGAGAGGGAGAAGCCAATCACCAAGCCAAAAACATACTGTTGTTTTGCACAGTGCTTTCTCATTTGTTGTCTTATTTGACCCTCACGACCACCTAGTGGGCCAGATAGGGCAAATCTCCGGTCTCAATAGCTGAAGACAGAAGCCCAGAGTAGGTGAATCACCAAAGGCCACAAAGCATGTCGGGGGCAGAACAGCCTTAGTATACAGGTCTCCTTGGGTCTGGGACCAGGATGTACACTGCCAGGAACACCACAGTCTTTGTTAAACCAGGGAGTTGGTCATGCAAATGTCTGGAATGTCCAAGAAGAGAGGGAAAGGACAAAAATGCACACAAAATGGACTTGAAATAGAGCAAAATACAGTTTATGCAGTGTCAACCATGTTCTAAAGTGTTTCTGTTGGAATGCCTTCTCAGTTCCCCTCTTGGACACTGAAAATAGGGCAGCCTCCCCATTTCGAATCCTTTTCATCACCACACGTGCTATTCTCAGCTTCTGCCTAGACTAAACAGTTGTTTTCTTAGCTCTGGACTTTGGGTGCAAGATAAGGAATGGACGGAAAACAACACTCCCCTTCTTTGCCCTCTACAAATATGACACGCCCAAGAGGAGGAAGTTTTTGATCATTTCTAAGTCAGAGTGACATTGCTGACCCACCGGCACCACTTTCTGGAAGCCAATCTGACCTCAGCCCACACTAGAAACTGATAGTGAAAATAATATACTTGCTCTATTTTTTTGTGTTTTCCAAACTGCAGATACAACCCATTAAGAAGTTGGAAAAGTCAGGGGCGCCTGGGTGGCTTAGTCGGTTAAGCGTCCGACTTTCGCTTAGGTCATGATCTCGCGGTTTGTGGGTTCGAGCCCCGCGTCGGGCTCTGTGCTGACTGCCAGCTCAGAGCCTGGAGCCTGTTTCAGATTCTGTGACTCCCTCTCTCTCTGACCCTCCCCTGCTCACGCTGTCTCTCTCTATCCTAGAAATAAATAAAAATATTTAAAAAAATTAAAAAAAAAAAAAAAAAGAAGTTGGAAAAGTCAATTCAGCAGGCTGTGATCAGAATTTACAATGAAATGGAAAGTACCAGAAACAACCTACGAGTAGTAAACATGAGTTTTATTTTGGACATAACATTTGATTTAGTTTGTTACATTTATGCATCTGTGTGCTGGATTGCGTTATTTTGTACTTCTTGTGTACTAGAGCAAAACCGTTGAAAACAACTGGTCTAGAGGACGCTTACACCTCAATCTGAGATGCAGGCTGTATATCCTAACATATCCTCCAATATGTTTTCTCCTTTTAGTGCTTCTCCAGGAAGCAAGACTGACCTATATAGCCCACTGATAGTCACTGAGAACTCTTTGGTACAGAAACCTGCATTTGGCAAAGAAGGGAAAATATTTATTAACTAATTTAAATTTATTTACTTACTCTTGAGAGAGAGAGAGAGAGTGGGGAAGGGGCAAAGAGAGGGAGAGAAAGAATCCCAAGCAGGCTCCACACTGTCAGCTTACAGCTGGACGCAGGGCTCGGACTCACAACCTGTGCCGGTATCAAGTCTGATGCTTAATAGACTGAGCCACCCACGTGCCCAGGAAAATATTTAATAGAATACAGAAGTTTGGGAGTCAAGTGTTTTGATGAAATATTTTCATTGTATAAAGCCAACTTTCAAATCAAAAATCCAAATCTACCCTACCGTTTCCTCCTAGACATGTTATCCTTTATACCATGCTTATCCTAATACCTTGTACTGAATCATATTATAACAAAAAGCAGCAAGTGAAGTCCCCTCCTACGAAATTTCCTGCCTCACTAGTTTCAAGCAAGCCAATCCAGCACAGCAACATTCCACAATAAAAGAACTCATGCTGTCTTCACGGCTTGCTCCTTCCCAAACACACGTGCCTTTTAACCTCACTGGGACTATCTTTTTATACACATCATATATTACTAGGTAATTTCCAAAAACCAGGAAAATGTTATGACTCCAATTATCCACCGCTCATGTGTGTTTAAATAAGGTCTGTGGCTCTTCTAGTCGTATAGAGCTAGTCATGAAACACAAGTAACTTGACAGAATGTGAGTCTTGAGTTATTGGCCTCCGAGGCTAATAGCCTTTTACTTCCACTGCCTACAAACTTAGACCTAAGTAGACTCCTAACCATTTTTATCTAGGCAACTCCTTACTGGACTTCATCAATCTAACCTGTCATCTATTTAACTCACCAGTTATTTTATGTACTACTGAGAAAAGGAAAAAAAGAAAGGCAATTAAACTATGATCTGACATCAATTTATGATCCGTACCAATTGTAGAGATATCATTGTGAAAAATATGTGCATCTTTGAAGAGATGAAAAATGGTAGTTGGTTTCAAGGGCTGTTATGTCTTCTCACTCCTCTCCAAGTGTCTGTTGACGTTTTTAAAATTATTATTATTATTATTATTATTTTAGAGAGAGAGCAAGTGCAGGCATGAGCGGGGGAGAGGCAGGAGAGACACAGAGACAGAATCCCAGGCAGGCTCCACACTCAGGGTGTTGCAGGATTCTCGCTCAGAGAGTCATGACAACGAGACTTCTCTTTCCAGGAAGCAACTTTATTTTGCCGGCACCGCTCAGTTGGGTTCGTACCCAAAAGAACTGAGCAGCCCACGTCATATGGCATAGGGTTTTTTATGCATTTTCTATTTCTTTGTCTCCCATATATGGTAATACACATAAACATGCAGTCTGATTAAGTTGTTTCAGTTTACAAGAACATGGGGGATGTAGGCAGCTGGACTCATATCTAGGTGACCTTGAAGTCTTCTATTTTTTTTCTTTCTCCTTAGGGAGGGGTTCCTACCACAAGGGTAGAGCCCAACGTGGGGCTCAATCCCACGACCCTGGGGCCATGAAGTAAGCCATAATCAAGAGTCAGACACTTAACTGACCGAGCCACTCATGCACCTCTCTGTTGACGTATTTTTAACGTAGAATTTAATGAGACCATTCTTTTTGGAAACCAACAGTCTTTTGGTTTAACTGCTGACCGAACCCAGCATTTTGGCTAGTTTCTCAAGGTTAAACGTTTCAACATCTTACCAGAAGCCTGCTACCCGAAACAGCTGATCCTGGGAATGTGAACATTTGGTAGGAAAAGAACAAGGTGGGTGAGAGGGCTAGAGAAAAGACAAAATCCAGGTTGTCAACCATTGTTTGCAACATTCTAATGCATTTTTTTTAATCTGAAAACTCTGTATTATACAGAAACAACTATCTGTTCTGAAGTCTTAAAAAGAAAAATCAAAAGACCTTAAAACAAGCTTGAGAAAACTTGTCACAAGGCAAATTTTGTTTTATTTTTTCAAGTTACAAAAATATGTGCATGTCAAAAATACAGCCTTAGTCCACATAAGAGTAGTTCCAGCCATTTAAAAGTTATACAGAGTTTGGAAAAAGCAATGTAATACAATGTATATATAAGTCTTAAAACATACAGTATAACCGCTCAATTCAGTTATTGCTAGTTATATGCAGCTTTTACTTGAGACTGTTCTCTACAAGGAAAAGGGCAGTGTTTGGGCACTGGCTGTTGCTGCTACAGGTGTTAAACAGCCAACCCAAAATCAGAAAAAGCTCACTTTGAGTAGAATATACCGTGTAAGCTTTCATCAGTACTACAAGGGAGTGTGGTATAAATTTTAGTTCCACCCCCTTCTCCCATTTAGTTCTGTTATCAGAAGTAAATTGTGTAGTTTGGGGCAAAAGTAAATGAACTGCTGGTTTTCAAAGTACGTGATAAGAAATATTGATTTAGAGTTGCAATGGAGAAACGAAGCTGGCATGTTTAGCTTAAAAACACTGAGAAAATAAACGCAAGAATGGAGATGATGTTAAAGTGTAACAAAAACCAAAGCTAGCCTTTTCACTTTAGATGCTGAGATGCAACATGAATCAATTTGTTCTTTTGAAACCAAGGAGCTGATGAAACCCCGCTGTTCTCTTTTCTCTCTTTAAAAAAAGACAAGAGAGCTAGCCACATAACAGGAACATGTTTTAACATAGTTCTGTTTTGTTTCACAGAAGAACGTCTCATCAAATTAAATAATCTTTAACTTTAAATAAGTAAAAAAAAAAAAAAAAACACAGACAACAGTGTAAAACTCAGAGAACAAATTACGTACTCTGGAGGTGGGTAATACACAGGAGACTTTTGGCCTGAAGTTCAAATGGAAGACGTAGCAGTGAAGAGTGTCCCAAAGATATAGCAATGGCTTTGTTTCCCACTTTCCTGTCAGACCCTGCAGGGTCAGGCTTATTGCTGACATTTAACCCCCACAAGTTCTTGAATAAATCTGACACAAATATTGGTTAGAAGTATGAGGCGAACTGGAAGAACCTTTCAAAATCATTCTTAGAACAAAAGTGACACTCGGGACCATTTGGCAAGGATAATTTATGACTTGACTTAAACCCTAAAAATACGCTACATTTTTAGGAGGTAGAAAACAAGTACCAAAAATATACCATTTGGCCACCCTTCTTAACTTTTGGCCAACCTTGGATCTTTCCATTGCTCACTCCCCATTCTCCCGTTAAAGCTATATTAGTCCTACTATACCATTCAGTACCTAAAGTTATCAACTTGGAGCTCCACAAAAAAATCTTTTTAAGTAGTTTACTTTGACAACCACTGAGTATATACCTAATGCTCAAGTATAAACTGGGAACATGTTAGTAAATTAATTCACTCCATAGGGAAACATGCCGACGTAAAACAAATACTTAATGTGAAAAAAAGACGACTGAACATCTCTATGTGCTCCTCCTCAGGGTAGCTATGCAAACCTAAATTAGTAATACTTTCACTGCACTGATGTGGAAAAGCCTTAGGTTAAAATTGCATTGCCAGCGTTTACCGGCAATAGTTCTATGTTTTACTAAAAACTTAACCTAATAACAACAAAAAACTCCACTTCCTCCCAGAGAGTTATGTTGTGCTGATATCCCATAGGTAGGATTATGAAAGGATTTCATTTTTGCAATAGGCTGGGCTCACAGTGAGTATGTTAACACAGAGACCATGTGTACAATATTACTGTAGGAATGCCATAAGTGAAATGTATATAAGGCATGTAAAAAACTAGCATTAAAGCTCTTAAGGGCAATGATCCAAACTGGCAGCTGCGAGAAAAGGCGCTGCTATGAATTAAAAAATTATTAAAGAAACAAGAGTTTCGGCACATACTCGTTTATAGCGCATCTACAATGAAATGGATTACTTCACATAAATTTCTGTTGCTGGAACTAATGGACCAAAGAAGAATGGACTTTAAGTACTAGCCCAATCTTGGAAACGGAAACAATCACTTGCAATCTTCCACACAGTGTTTTGAGGATTAGGCTGGGCAGTCAGCAGGAAGTTCTGGTTGAAGTAGTGTTGTTTGTTTCCATCAAACTTCACAGTTCCACTGGTCACAACGAGAACTGTGGTCTGGGCCTGAGTAGCTTGCTCTTCACCCACATCAAGAAAAGAAAAAAAGAGAAGAGAGGAGGTCACAGTTTCTGTCAGTAAGCAGATTTTCAGGCTTAAACTACAATGCTTATAATTTAACACCGCAAAAGAGTTTGATCAAATTTCTCTACCTTGAGCCTAATCTTGAGCCTGCACTCTTGAAAAGGAGAAAACTAAATAATCATTTCAAAGCAGATTAAAATTATTTTCAGTCCAGAAAGATTTGGGGTACACTTAAGTTTCTAAATGAATTTTTCATTTCTAACTTGCTCAAAAAGTAATTACTTCCGTGGCTAAAAGTTGCTCATTTGCTTTTGGTGTTAAAGCTTAGTGCTGGCGAAAAGAAGACAAAAGAAGACACAGAAAGACCATGATCTTACCATGGACTGGTTGGCAATCTAGCATATTGACCTGGAAATCACTAGAAGGCAACATATCAAAGAAATTGGCTAGGGCTTCCAGCCCTGTAACAACATTTCCATTCCATATTAAAGTGGCCTTGTCCAGATACAGCCTGGTTAGTGCCTAAAAAAAAAAAAAAAAAAAAAGTAAAGATTTTTGTTTCTGGGGAAGCATTTTTTAGAAATGGACTGAAGGGTTACAGGTGCCAGATACCCATTTCCATACTGCTACCTCCACCTCTGCTCCCTGTGCCCCCTTTTGCCGGAAGACAATGTGAGCAAGGTGGCTGTCTTAGAATCTTGGCCAGAATAGAAATTTCCCTGTAGCCACAAAAACACTTGGCCTCCAAACTGGAAGACGGTTTTAAAGTTTTGCTTTCTGGGTTAAAGTAAAGTAAATGATTACAAGTTTCCAGCACATGCAGCCCCAAACCGGCTTTAGTCTCCCTCCGTTTTCTAGTTCTGAGAATTAACAAAGTTACCCATCCGGTCCTACCCATACATTCCAACCCCAGTGTTCCTATACATTTGAGTCATTTAATGTTCGAAACATTCAATGCTGTGGGTGTCAGGTAGAATTCCTTGTACTGAAACAGCATATTTTGTCCAAAGGAATCACCAGTACTTGCTAAAGCAGTCTTTGATAAGTCAAGTAGTCAAGGCCGAAATAAGGCAAAATCCAACAGTTAACTTCTCGGTGACAGGGGTTTAGTGTGTCACAGGGCACGTTATTTGCTTAATTCTAAAATTACACTCGGACTAAAACACAAGTCCATTACCTTGACTCTGGTAATAAACTAGGTTGCATTTTTTTTTTTTTGCTACTTTGTTTTTGAAAGCAGCAAGACACAAAAAAACCATCCATTGTCGGGTCCCTTGCCCCATCCATGTCACCAAACATCAAGTACCAGAAACTTCTTTTATCTCCTGCCTTAAAAGAAAAACAGCCTTTTTTTTGAATTGTTATTTTAATAAAATTTATTACTTTTCCTCATTACGAAAGAAATATTTCATTGTAGATGACTTTAAAATATGTAAAAAGACAAAGCAAATTCTGCCTACCATTTTACCATCATTATATAATCCATTTTATAATGCTTTTTGACTTATGTCCTTTTCATCTTTTCTTTGTTATCAAAATAAAGATATGGATCTAAAGCTTTTATTATTTATTTATTTTTTAAAAATAGTTTATTGTCAGGTTGGTTTCCATATAACACCCAGTGCTCATCCCCACAAGTGCCCTCCTCCATGCCCATCACCCCCCAACCCCCATCAGCCCTCAGTTTGTTCTCAGCATTCAAAGAGTCTCTCATGGTTTGCCTCCCTCCCTCTCCCCAACTATTTTTCCCCTTCTACTCCCTCATGGTCCTCCGTTAGCTTCCTTAGAGATAAACTATTAACTTCTCTATTTGCAACATAAAGAATGTTCTCTAAAGCAACCCTATGTGAATAAAAGACCTAGACAAGACTGGAGCACTCACTGAAACAATTACTGAGAAGATACTGCTCAGGGATAAATCACAGCAAAAAAGCTGACAAAGTGAGAACTTGCTCTGTTGAATACTAAAAGTATCCAAGCCACGTGGTTCCTATTTCTGAGTGCCAACTATGCTGTGAGCTTTAATCAGAAATTATTAATATATGAAATTAAACTGGCAAATCAAGGAACAGTCCCCCACAATGCCAGACTCCTTCACTAGCACTAATACTATTTTAACCATCTTGGCTGAATGATGGAATTAAAAAAAAGGTAACATAGTTAAGTAAACATGTCAGGCGCCACATCAAGTGCAGTAAATTAATTCCCATTTACCACCATAAAAATAAAATGAAGTTAAGAAAGGTTGGCAATTTGCCCAAAGTCACCGAGTTAGGTAAATGCAAAGCTGAGCTAGGATTCCAGAGCCCACACTTCCATGATATCACACCAGGCTTTCCCTAAACAATGCACTTTATTAAAAAGCAAGTCCACAATCATTGCTTATGCAAGTCAGATGAAAGGCTAAGAAAAAAAAACCCTGGTATTTAATAAAGAGTAATAGAGTCTATAACACTCACCCGTCTTCTTTTGTCCATTGTCTCATAGTAAATATTGACAAATTCCTCAGCAGCTTTACATGCCTGATCTACATGAGTTTTAAAATCCTACAAGAAAAAATTTGTAAGCCTACATTACCACCCCTCCAAATTCTAACAAACAGAAAACCACCAACAGAAGCTGATAATCAATTTCAATCACTTTGTAGCTCCATACACAGTCCACATTCGTCCATATAAATTTGGACATTTCCAAGTTCAAGGCTCAAAAGTTTCCAGTTTTTAAATTTTTCACCATTCTAAGGCACATATTAAGGACATACTCTTCCCTCATTAGTGAATTTTTTTCTCAAATATGAATTTATAATCTTTGCTTGGTAACTGGTACTGTTAGGTACTTTTTAGGCTTCCAGTATTTTACCAAACATTCACCTTAATAAAAATGATGTGGTCTGAACTTTAAAAAGAGATGGGGGGGAGGGTCATTGAGTTCTCTAAGCCAGAAGCTACAACAGGTTGTTCAGTGGGGAAAAATAGGGTACAAATAAAATTCAATAGAATACTTGAAAAAAAGCGAGATAGGAAACTTCCTCATATTACGTAAGAATTCATTGGCGTTTGTAAAGAACTGTAAAACCGAAGAAGAGATGTTATCGGGAATTTCTCTTGCTGGGAGAATTAAGTACCTTTTCCCCCAGTCATTCACGGAGGCCAGCCTATTATTTGAATTAAGATTAAATTTCATTTCTCTGTCAGGTGGTGGAAATATATTTAGAGAGGGAGATAATGGAGAAAAAAAAGATCGCAAGCCCTAAACAGACCCCAACACTGCCGCCTCCCTTCAATTCCCATCTCGGGGTCCTTTCCAGCAACCCAAAGTGACTGCAGGGACGCCAGGGTTCGGGGGCAGCAGGGGAGTGGGGGGAATAGGGATCGAAGGGGGCTAGGGAGAGCGGGCCCCGCCCCGAAGCCCAGCGGGCCAGGCCCTGATTCGCCACTGGACCACGTGACCACCAGCCAGCCCGGCCCAACGGCCCTCCCCTCAGCCATCCAAGCCGCGGCGCCCCGGCACCCTGCCGCGGTCCGGGCACTCACCACAGTCGCGGCCATCAGGGAGCTCGAAGCAGTGTGTTTCTGCAGTGGCGGCGTCACTACCTCCTCACGTGTCCGTCTCCCTCGGCTGCGGGAGGATCAAATATTTAGGGAGACAGCTAAACCCGCCAAACGCCGAATGATCTACCCGCCCATTCTCTCCCGGAAGTAGGTCGGTCCGTTGTTAAAAGCACCCCGATGTTCTAACCTTAAGTACAGTTCCCTTCAGTTCCGTTAGTACTTCCCAACCGTCTGTATTCGCTTGTTTGGTATTTCTCTACTTCATCAGGGAGAAAAATCACTCTGCTTTCGTTAATTGGCTACTGCAACCATTTCCCCAAGGATGTGGGACAAGCTAAAAAGATCTAAATGGCCCAATAAGAGGACTTCTTTGCTCCAGGGGCGGGGCCAACGCTGGCTGAAGACTGAGGAGAACCGTCAAGAGAGACCTGTATCAGTAGCCTATAGGAAAAAGGGGTGGAGCTTGGGGAAAGAAGGAAATCATACTGAGCATGACTGAAGAGCATTTAAGGTTCTGGAACATTCTGGAAGAATCTAGCCTCACTGATTGAATCACAAACGGTCTCATTAGCGTTTCTAAAATTATTCACAATTTGATTTTACGCTATTCATAAGGAAAGGCTTATCAAGTTCTCTCATTTTAGGATGCTTTTTTTGTCTTTTAGACCTCAAATGAAGATTAGTATACACCGCCATTCACCCGCCTTCTACAACTTACTCTCTTAACAACAGCTAAAATTTTACTGAATGGTGACCATCACCAAAGTACTTTTCTAAACATTTTAATCCATATTCACTTATTACTTCAATAACGGTATGAGATAATCATCCGTTTTATAGTTAAGGCACAGTGTGATTAAGTAACCTGTTTAGGGTCACAAACTAGTTGGGGTTCAAGTGAAACAATTTAACTACCACTGCAAACCGACTACACTCTCCAGGATCCTTTAATACCGTTCACCTCAAAGGTACCAACAACTTCTGGGTCGTCATATGAATTAGATATCTCTATAGCCTTACCTCTCATGACTGGTTCGTGGCTCCTCATTATAATAGTTCTTCCTTTCATGGTATCTTTTTGAGTCTTCACGAGACCAGTCTCTTCTGAGTCTACTCATACTTCAATGTTTTTGTTTTCCGCCGCTCGCCGCACTTCAGACCAGCTTCAACTGCCGGTGCACTCTCTTCCTTCCTCTGCGCCCCTCTCAGTGGCGTCACTTCCGGGGGATATCTCGTTTAACAATCTCCCTCTTCTCGCGTGATGTCAATTGCTACTGTATGCTAATGATTCTTAGTAACACATCTCCAGCCCTCACCTCTTCTCTGACCTCCAGTGCAACATATGGAATTTTGCAACATATGAACACCAGAATGTGCATCAGGCCTCTCGGACTACTTGAGTCCAAAATTTAAAGTCATTATTTTCTCTGCACTACCAATCTTATGCATTCGTTTAGTTATCTATGCTTAAGTTCTTGGAATCTTTATTTTTAACACCCCCTCCATCATCAATATTCAACAAATATTGAGCACATACTATGGATTAGACATTGTGCAAGATTCTGGAAGTAGAGTGGTAAACAAAATAAACCTGATCCATATCCTCATAAGATTCACAATATAGTGGAAATGCTAGACAATAAACAAAATATTAATGAACTGCAGAGGAATTGCAAGTAACTTGCTCATTCTGATCATTTTTTTCAAGCAATCTCTCTCTCTCTGCTGGTCTCCCCTCCCCTCCTTCCCTACCCCTCCCCCCTCCTCCCCTATTCTCTTTCTTTCTCTCTTTTATACACAAATTTTATCACTCTTTTCGTTTTTCCAAGATTTTTCTAATCTTTAAACATCTGGTCTCAATTTGCCTTTCCAGACTTCTCTGCCGTTATTTACCAACATTGGCAAAATTAACTACTACTATTTGCCAAAAATGAGTCATGTTTACTGCTTTATAGGTGATTGTATTTCTTAGTTGAGAGCTTAGAATGTGTCTGATGTTTATTATAAGTTCATTCAATCCTCACTCCTGGAGAGAGATGTATTATTATCTAGGTTTTTAAGAATTTAATCCGAAGTTCAAAGAGGGTAAGTAAGTTGGCTAAGACAGCCACAGCTGTCTGATCCCAAAGTCCTTGCTCTCAGAACACTCTGCTAGTCATGCATTTGCTTAAACTATGCTTCTCTTGAAATGTTTGTTCCCTACATTTCTACTTGCCCTTCAGGGACAAGAGAAGGTGCAACCTTCTCCATGAAGCCTTCCTTCATTTCATGTCCCCAGAACACCAAAGACTGTGGCCTGTTCTGTGGACATGATGAGTGTCTATTGGTGGGGAGACAATAATGCTGGGAACTAGAGTGTTGGGAGCTAGAGGTGGAGGGAAGGGTAAGAGTTTTACCCTGAATGTTTGCACAAAATTGTGTGCACTTTTATTCATGTGTTACAAGGGCAGGAGGCTGAGCAAACATCATAGAAAGCAATGTTGGGTTCTGGTTGCTCAAACCGGTGAATTTAAACCATATGAAAACTATGTTTGGGAGGACAAATGGGAACCAGGCAAACAAGACATGGAATTGCTCTTCACTAGATAAATTCACATGTGTAAAAAGTGGGGAGATTGACTAGGAAGGGTGTGAAAAGGCTTTTCTTGGGACACAGAATGGCATCCTGGTTAAGCACACTGTTGTTGGTACCAGTGTGGGTTCAAATCCTGGCCATGCCACTGAGTAGTTCTGTGACCTTGGCCGAATTACCTAACCATTCCATGCCTCAGTCTCCCAATGTGTAAAATGGAAATAATAATATTAATACATACTTCATAACATTGTTGTTACGGGCATACAATCCCTGCTTGAGGAATATTGTTTTTCTGTACCCATGGCAGGGATTATGTAGCCACCTATTTGAGAGTATGAAGTTAGGACATATTAGGTAGCTTTGAGAGGCATCTGTACAGTTTGGGAGAAGGTTGGGCGCTCTGTAGAAGCAATATGTTGGGTTGATTAGGATTGCTTGTGACTGTGCTGTGCAGCCATTTTCCTGGTCAAGCACAGACCTAATGGAATTAAAGCCTTTTGTAGTTACTACTATTCCTATCTGAATCTTCACTTTGCTCTGGGTTTGAGATGGACTAGTGTAGAACAATCAGTGAAGCAATGCGAGCAGTCAGGGCTTTTCTCTTGGGTTTCAGATTGGCGATCAGACTGTTCACATTAAGTCTCATGCCCTACCAACTAAGTCGGCGAGGCACATTTGGCCAGTTCACATCAGATAGGGCGTCTAAAAACAGCTTGATTGAGATACAAGTCATATACCTTACATTTTACCCATTTAATGTGAAAAGGTCAGTGGTTTTTAGTATATTCAGAGTCATGAAAGCATCACCATGAAATTTTAAAACATTGTCAATGCCCTGGAAAGGATTTCTTCCCTTCTTCTTCTTCTTCTTCTTCTTCTTCTTCTTCTTCTTCTTCTTCTTCTTCTTCTTCTTCTTCTTTTTTGTTAAATAATATTTATTTATTTTTGACAGAGAGAGAGACAGAGTCCAAGCAGGTTAGGGGCAGAGAGAGGGAGACACAGAATCCGAAGCAGACTCTATGCTCTGAGCTGTCAGCACAGAGCCTGACACGGAGCTTGAACCCAGGAACCGTGAGATCATGACCTGAGCCGAAGTCAGATGCTTAACCTACTGAGTCACCCAGGTCGCCTAAACCCCTTCCCTTCTCATTAGCAGTCAGTTACCACTCCTCTTGCTCCCCACCTCCTGGCACAACCAATGTACTACCTGTTTCTATAGATTTGCTTATTCTGGACATTTCAGATAAATAGAATCATACAATATGTGTCTGAGCATAATGTTTTCAAAGCTCATCCATGCTCTAACAGGTATCCATACTCCAGTTCTTTTAATTGTAACATAATATTCTATTGTGTGGATATACCACATTTTATTTTTCCCTTCATCCATTAATGGGTATTTAGGTGGTTTCTATTTTGGGGATATTATAAATAGTATCTTCTATAAACTATTATAAATAGTGCTTCTATAAACATTTGTGTACAAGTTTTTGTGTGGATATGTTTTCAGTTCTCTTGGGTAGATGTCTAGGAGTGGAAATGCTGGGTCATTTGGTAACATATATGTTAAAAAATAAAATTCAGCAGAGGAAATTTTAAAGATCTTTTTGGCTTTATTCAACAATTCATGAATTGGGCAGCATCCCATCCAGCAGACAGAAAGGAGCCTTGAGGAGCTGTGCAAAATGAAAGACTTTCATAGGCAGAAGGAGGAAGTAACAAGGAAGTTCTACTAGGCAAAAAAGCAGGTTGGTTGTTACAGGGTTACTTTCCTTTAGGGGATGGCAGGTGCCTATCAAGCAGACCACCCAGCTAGTGCTAATCAGGTGATTCCTGGTTGACTGGTTTGAGATTCCATTTCTGGGAGAGCCAAAACCATAATTAAGTAAGTCTTGGCTTGATGACGTGGGGCTTAGCATAAGCAACTCCATTTAGGGGTCTGTTGTCTTGTTTTAAACCTGTTTAATGTTTTAGGGAACTGCCGGACTGTTGTCTACTGTGGCTACACCATTTTACTCCACCAGCAATGTACCAGGGTTTTAATTTTTCCACTTCCTCACCAGTACTTGTCATTGCCTATCTTTTTTATTACAGTCATCCTAGTGGGTGTGAAGTGATATCTCACTGTGTTTCAATTCATATCTCCCTGATGCCTGATGATCTAGAGCATCTTTTCATGAACTTATTGGCCATTTGTTTATTTTCTTTGGAGCAATGTCTATTCAGATCCATTGTTTATTTTATTATTTTTTTTTAAATTTTTTTTTAATGTTTTATTTTATTTTTAGGAGAGAGAGAGAGACAGCGTGAGCAGGGGAGGGTCAGAGAGAGAAGGAGTCACAGGCTGAAACAGGCTCCAGGCTCTGAGCTGTCAGTCAGCACAGAGCCCGACGCGGGGCTCGAACCCACGAACCGCGAGATCATGACCCAAGCGAAAGTCGGACGCTTAACCGACTAAGCCACCCAGGCGCCCCTCCATTGTTTATTTTAAAAATTAAGTGGTATTTTTATTATTGTGCTTTACTTATTCTTTATATATTCTAGATACAAGTCCCTGATCAGATATATGATTTGAAAATATTTTGTCTCATTCTGTGGGTTGTCTTTTCACTATAGTACAGTGGTGGAGAGGGGTATAGGAATAGGTGAGTAGGTCCAGTTACAACACTACAAACCCTGATGTCCTTCTTGAATACATGCTCCTCTGATTTTTGCAAGTGTTTGCTTAATTTCCCGAGTTCTGAACAACTTAATTTTGACAATGTTTATCAGGGTTTTCCTTGCTTTTATGGAGGAGTGAATTAACTGAGATCCTCAACTCTGCCATTCCAGAAGCTCTGTCTACATACCACTTTGGTATACATTTTGAAAGACATTGTTATGGTATGTCTTTTATTATATATATATATATACATACATATATATATATTCAGTAAATATATAACTTATGTGCTTCTCATATATTAAACATTTACTCATACCACTGGCACGGAGTAAAAAAAAATACTTAAGCCAAGTAGGTGGTTAAAAGAGAATGACCAAATGAAAATTTCTCTTGCTTTTAGCTTGCTTTTATCCCCATTTTGAATCCATTATGAAGGAAGTGAAGGTGTGAACTAATTTCTTATAAAGAGAAGTTTTTCTTCCTGTCAGGAAAGAAGTGAGAACATAATCCATTTTCACCTCATTACTTTTCAATTGCCTCCTCTATGGGGTATTCACAAGTCTTATCTTCAGGGGAGAACAATTCTTTCAACCCTGCTGGAAACTTCTTTTTTCTTTATTTCCAGAAGCAAAACATATAATAAGGCTTTTGCATTATTTGAACTCTCAGGTTTGGGGAAGCTCCACTAAGACCCTGCCTCAAGCACTTGGCAAATTTCTTAGACAAATGTGAATTATCATTGTCAAGACATCATAATGTAAGGTTCAGACAGGGGCATACATTTAATTAACAAGATGAGAAACTAAAATCTCAAAATTTCCTTGTCTTACTTGGCTCTATCTGAGAAGTCACTTTCATACCAAACACCTATTTCTTTAACTTCTCCCTCCCATCTAGTTCCAACCTTCTTCCTGCTCCCATGAACTCAATAAAAACAAAACCCAATATAAGCAAACCAAAAAGTGCCCCTTCCAAAAAAAAAAAGGAAAATGTTAGGAGCTTCCTACAGTCACTTAGTTTTTCTATATTATTTTTACCTTTAGGTATATGTTTTCCTGATATTAACATAGATCTCCCACAATTTTTTCTGGTATTTGCTTGACATAACTTTTACTCCATCATTTTACTTTCAATCTTTTGAGTCCTTGTGTTGAGCTGTGTCTTTTGTAAATTACATATAGCTGGATTTTTTTTTGGCCTGGTATCTGTTTTTTTTTAATATTTTTATTTGTATTTTACTTTAAAATGTTTATTATTTATTTAGAGAGAATGAGAGGGAGAGACAGTGGGGGGGGAGGCAAAGGGAGAGAGAGAGAGAGAGAGAGAGAGAGAATCTCAAGCAGGCTCCACGCTGTCAGAGCAGAGCCTGATGCAGGGCTTGATCTCATGAATTGTGAGATCATGACCTGAGTTGAAATCAAGAGTCAAATGCTTCAACAACTGAGCTACCCAAGTGCCCCTGATATCTGTTTTTTTTTTTAATGGTAATGTTCACAAAGTTTAAGTGTACTGCTTGATGGATTTCAAAAAGTATACACCCATATAACCACTAACTGCATCACAACAGAGACTGTTTCCAGTGCCCAGAAGTCTCCTTCCTATTCTCTCCTGGTTGGTACTCCCAAAAGGTAGGCACTATAATGACTTTTAAGATCATGGATAGTTTGTGTCAGTTATATAATTCATATATAAATGGATTCATAGAGTATATACTCTTTAACATCTGGCTTCATTCACTCAACAGTAGTGTGAGAGTCATCCATATTATTGCATTGTAGCACTGGCTTTAGGCATTTTTAAATTTTTTTAAGTTTATTTCTTTATTTTGGGAGAGATGGAGACAACATAAATGGGGAAGGGGCAGAGAGAGAGAGAGAGAGAGAGAGAATACCAAGCAGGTTCTGTACTATCAGCGCAGAGTCCGATGTGGGGCTGGAACCCACAAAGCCATGAGATTATGACCCAAGCCAAAACCAAGAGTTGGACACTTAACTGATTGAGCCACCCAGGTGCCCCTGGCTTAAGCATTTTTAAGCATTCTTTTAAAAAAATTTTTTTTACATTTATTTATTTTTGAGAGACAGAGAGAGACAGACCATGAGCAGGGGATGGGCAGGAAGAGAAGGAATCACAGAATCTGAACCAGGCTCCAGGCTCTAAGCTGTCAGTACAGAGCCCGACAAGTGGCATGAACCCATGAACCATGAGACCATGACCTGAGGTGATGTTGGATGCCCAACTGACTGAGCTACCAAGGTGCCACTGGCATTCTTTATTTATAATAGCTTTAAACTGGGAACAACACACATGCCAATCAATGAGATAATGGATAAATAAAATCATCTCAGGGGGAAAGAGTTCACTATTTCACCATTAAAGTATGATCCTGGCATTTTTTAAAAATGCTTATTAGATTAGAGGAGTTCTTTTCTATTCCTAGTTTGATGTGTATTTTTTTATTAAAGAATTTTAATGTTTATTTATTTTTGAGAGAGAGAAACAGACAGAGTACAAGCGGGGAGAGGCAGAGAGAGAGACACGGAAACCAAAGCATGCTCCAAGCTCTGAGCTGTCAGCACAGAGCCCAACGCAGGGCTTGAACCCACGAACCATGAGATCATGACCTGAGCTGAAGTTGGACGCTTAACCAACTGAGCCACTCAGGCGCCGCAGTGTGTATTTTTTTAAAATCATGAACAGGTGTCAAATTTTATCAAATGTCATTTTGGCATCTATTGGCCACTTTCTCCTTTATTCAGCCATATAACAAATTACATTGGATGCCTTTCAAATATTTAAAGAAGATTCCATTCCTGGGCTAAACCTCACTTAGTGATGATTCATTTTATTCATTTCTGGATTCATTTGTTAATATTTGGGCTAGGATTTTTGCATCTATGTTCAGGACAGATATTGGCCTGCAATTTTACTTTCTTGGTATATCCTTGTTATATTTTGGTATCAGGGTTCTGCTGGCCTCTTTAAATATAACTGCATTGCTTTCTTTTTTACTATTTGCCTTGTATATATTCCCACCCTTATTACTTTCAGCTTTTCTGTATCGTTTTATTTAATGAGTTAAAAATTTTTTAAGTTTATTTTTATTTACTTTTTTTGAGAGAGAAAGAGAGATGGGGAGGGGCAGAGGGAGAGGGAGAAAGAGCCTAGCAGGCTCCACATTGCCAGTGCAGAGCCCGATGCAGGGTTAGAACTCACAAACCATGAGATAATGACCTGAGCCACAATCTAGAGTCAGACATTTAATTAATTGAGCCATCCAGGAGCCCCTAATCTGAGTTTTTTTTTTTTAAGTTTATTAATATTTTTGAGAGAGTCAGAACTAGGGCGGGGGACAGAGACAGAGGGGGACAGAGGATCCCAAGCAGGCTCTGTACTGACACCCGAGAGCCTGATATAGGGCTGGAACCCATAAACCCGTGAGATCACAACCTGAGGTAAAGTCAGATGCTTAACTGACTGAGCCACCCAGGTGCCCATGATCTGAGTTTTAACAGTATGTAGTTGCATTTTGTTTCTATAAAAGTAAAAGGGAGGGGGCATCTGCATGGCTCAGTCAGTTAAGAATTGGACTCTTGATGTGGGCTCAGGTCATGATCTCACAGTTTGTGAGATGGAGCCCTGTGTTGGCCTCTGTACTAACAGCATGGAGCCTGCTTGGGATTCTCTCTCTCCCTCTTTCTCTGCACCCCCCTCAAAATAAATAAATAAACATTTTTTTAAAGTGAAAGGAGGGACTCCTGTGTGGCCATTGTTGGTTAAGCATCTGACTCTTGATTTCAGTTTGCGTCATGATCCCGTGGTCATGGGATTGAGCCCCAAGTAAGGCTCCACAATGAGCATGGAGCCTGTTTGGGATTCTCTTTTCTTTTTCTCTCTTCCTCTGCCCTTTTCCCCCACTCGTGCTCTCTCTCTCTCTCTCTCAAATAAAAAAAGAAAAAGTAACCTGATAATCTTTGCATTTTATTTTCATTATTTATTTATTTTAATGTTTATTTATTTGTTTTTGAGACAGAGAGAGAGAGAGAGAGAGAGAGAGAGAGAGAGAGAGAGAGAGAATGTGAGTGGTGGAGGGGGGCAGACAGAGAGGAGGAGAGGGAGAATCCCAAGCAGGCTCCTCTCTGTCAGCAGAGATCCAGACATGAGGCTCAGTTCCACAAACCATGAGATCATGACCTGAGTTGAAATGGAGTCAGACACGTAACTCATTGAGTCACCCAGCCGCCCCTATTTTATTTATTTTTTAAAGTTTATTTAGAAAGAGAGGGAGAGTGCATGTGAGAGTAAGTCGGGGAGCGGCAGAGAGAGGGAGAGAGAGAATCCCAAGTAGGCTCAGTGCTGATAGCACAGACTGAGTCACCCAGGGACCCCTAATCTTTGTATTTTAATTGAAGTGCCTAGTCCATTTACATTTTAAGTAACTCTTGAATACAGTTAAGTTTCTAGCTACTATCTTGCTACTTGTTCATTTGTCCTGTCCTTATTTTCCCATTCTTGCCTTCTTTTTACTATTCAAATATTTTTATTACCCCATTTTATCTTCTATAACTTTTGGGTTATTCATTCTTTTAAAATTCCTTTTGTGGAAGTTCCACAGATTATTATATGCATATTTGACTTATTCCAGTTCATCTTAAATTTATACTTTTACCATTTCCCAAATCTGTATGAAGCATATAACAATTTCACTCCATTTGCTGATCTTTCATCTTTTGTGCTACTGTTATATATTGTATTTCTGTGTGTGTTTAAAATTATATAGGAGTTAATTTTTATGTTATGCATATTATACCACAAAAAAAACCCCTACACGGTATTATTATCATTGTTATAAATAGTTCTCTTTGTTCCTTCCGCAGTCTCATGCTTTCATCTGTTATCATTTTCCTTCAGCTTAAAGTTGTCCCCTTTCTTGTTTCTTGTAGTATGCATCTAATGGCCAAAACAAACCAAAACAAACAAAACTCCATTTTTTGAAAATATCTCTTTTTGGGGGCACCTGGGTGGCTCAGCTGGTTGAATGTCTGTCTTTTGATTTCAAGCTCAGGTTATTATCCCAGGGTCTTGGGATTGAGCACCATAGGGGGCTCCATGCTCAGCAGGAAGCCTGCTTAAGATTCTTTCTCTCCCCCTGCCCCTCTCCTCCACATGTGCTCTCTCTCTCTCTCCAAAATTTAAAAAAAGAAAATATCTTTTTAAATTGAGTTGAAATTCACATAACATAAAACTAACCCTTTTAAAAGTGAACAATATGGTGACTCTAGTTGACAATACCATATTATATATTTGAAAGTTGCTATGAGAAGAGACCTTTGTTGTTCTCTTTTTTTTTTCATTGTCAGTCTAGGTAAAGATTTGCCAATTTTATTACTCTTTTCAAGGAAACTACATTTTAGTTTAATAATTCCCATTATTGGGGTACCTGGGTGGCTCAGTGGGTTAAGCCTCTGACTTCAACTCAGGTCATGATCTTACGGTTCTTGAGTTTGAGCCCCACGTCAGGCTCTGTGCTGACAGTTCAGAGCCCAGAGCCTGCTTTGGATTCTGTGTCTGCCTCTCACTCTGCCCCTTTGCCTACTCACACTCTGTCTCTCTGTCTCTCAAAAATAAATAAATATTAAAAAATAAAAAATAATTCCCCTTGTTAAATTTTCTGTTCTCTTTCATTTATCTTTACTCTAATTTTTATAATTTCCTTTATTCCACTGGCTGTGAATTAAGTTTGTTCTTCTTTTTCTAATTCCTTAAGGTGTAAAGTTATTATATTGACTTCAGATATTTCTTCTTTGTTAATGTAGACATTTAATGCTATAGATTTTTTCTTAGCACTGCTTTTGCTGCATTTCATGAGTTTCAGTACATTTTGTCTTCATTTTCATGTGTCTCAAGATATTTTCTAACTCCATTTGTGATTTTTTCTTTGATCCATTGGCTGTTCAAGAGTGTGTTGTTTAATCTCCACATACGTGTGAATTTTTCAGTTTTCCTTCTGGTAGTGATTTCTAGCTTTATTGTGTTATGGTTGATGTCATAAAATATATCTTTTTTTGTATCCATTAACATAATTTTATAATTATAGTTATTTTTATAGTTTTTATCATTTAAATTGTATCCCTGAATTAAAGGTTATTTTTGCACTATCATTACAACGTTACAGAATTCTGTATTTGTTCACATATTTATCTTTACCACAGGGCTTTATATTGTTGTATGCTTTTGTGTTCTGATAAGTCAGCTCTCCAGGGGTTGAAGAAGCCTTGATTTGTAGTATTTTCTGATTTACATGGCATACATACACCCACCATCAATAATGTGAAGTTACCAATGTAACATAGTAGAATGCAAAATTGGGAAGATATGTGCACAATCACACATCTGGTGAGAATTGGCTCCAAAATATCTCTTGTACCTTAGAGTCTCCCTCTGCACATGTGTAGCTTAGTAGACTTCCAGCAATTTGAGAGGAATTCCTATGCATATTTTGGAACTCATCTCTCTGTGAATCCATTCTTTCTGTGACTTTTGCCCCTCAACTTTCAGCCACTTTGGTAGCCCTGAACTCTACATCTGTCTCTTTATCCCAGAACTGCTGACACTTTTCTTGATTTCTTGTAGTATCTCCAAACACTTTTTTTAAAATTTTTTTAATGTTTTATTTATTTCCAGGTGAGAGAGAGAGAGAGAGACAGTGTGAGCAGGGGAGGGTCAGAGAGCTGAAACAGGCTCCAGGCTCTGAGCTGGCAGCACAGAGCCCGACGCCGGGCTCGAACCCACGAACCGCGAGATCATGACCTAAGCGAAAGTTGGACGCTTAACCGACTAAGCCACCCAGGAGCCCCTCCAAACAGTTTTAAAAGTATATATTTTGTGTAATTCTTATAACTGTTTACAGGAGGAGAATTATTTTGTAAATACTACTCCTTTACACCTGGAATTGGAAGTCTTCTCCCATCCAGCCTTTGGCTTTCACTGAAGAGGTTAGTCTATTATGTTTATTGTGGTTACTGATATATTTGGATTTACTTCTACAATAGAACATCTAATTTTGATCTTTCTCATTATCCTACTTCCCTTGTTTCTCTTCTTCCACCTCACTTTTTGCTTCCATTTGTGTTGACATTTAAAAATATGTGTCTGTTTAATCTCAACTACTTTTTTTTCTCTTTAGAAGTTAAATGCCATGTTTCTATTCTTTTAGTGCATGTCCTATAAATAATAGCATGCTTATTTAATAAAGTTTAAAGTAAATCAATATATTTGCCATCCTCCCAAATAGTACAAGGACCATAGAACACTGTAACTCTGATCACTCTGTTCTGATTTGTATATATTTATTATCTATAATTTTTTGATACCACAAGTCAGATATTATTATTGTTTTATCCAGTCCATGTTTATTTTGGCTTACTCACATGTTTATTTATTTTTGAAGGAGAGAGAGACAGAGCATGAGCAGGGGAGGGGCAGAGAGAGAGGAAGACACAGAATCCAAAGCAGGCTCCAGGCTCTGAGCTATCAGCACAGAGCCAGGTGCAGGGCTCGACCTCACGAAATGTGAGATCATGATCTGAGCCAAAGTCGGACACTTAACCAACTGAGCCATCCAGGCACCCTCTTACCACTTTCTAAATGTGTTAGACCAAAGAGGAGGAAAGGTAAGATTGGTTGAGAGAAATATATTGACAGAAGTGCACTTTCCCAGGATTCAAGATTGAATGCGATGGGACTCAAGTACTGGGGATTGGCACTAGGAGCCCACTAATCAAACTTTGGTCTCAATGTCTCCATGATGGCCTAATTATTAAGGTAGAAACATTTGAATTTCGTGACACACTATAGAGGAAGGAGGCCATGTTGACGTGCGATTGGATTTCCTGACTGCATTGGGAATAATGGATTTCCAGCATGATAAGTCCCTAATGGTAGCAACCACCAGAAACATATCATTACAGTAAACCACAGGAATAGAATGGCAACTGGAATGTTTTACAATGGATGGAAATGTGGTGGTGGCTAATTGATAATGGATCCCTCAAAATGAAATATATGGTCAGTCTACTAAAATACTTCTTGTTCTGTATAGGTGTACAAATTTTAGATCTGTTGGAGAAAAATGTAACGTGAGTCACCACAGTGGGGAATCACAACCTTTTACTCAGTTTTTACACTTGTTAATAGACCTCGAGCTTCTCAAATGAGGAGGCTTTTGGACCCATTTGAAAAGGCGCCCCGCAATATGACCACAGTTATATACTGTCAGTCTTTACCTAAGCCTTCCCCAGAGGGGCCTGTAGCCATGAATAAAGGTGACTGCACAGTGGGAGAAGGAAAATGCCTAATTTTTTGATTGTCTATTAAATACTGGCTTTGCTATAGTGGGGCAACAGATCCACTCTATGTTTTTTTTTTTCCTCCAATAGTCACAGAATGTATAGTATGACTAGTTATACCTAGTAACTGACAGAATTCACACATTAGTTCACTGACCCAAGGGATGAGGGCTTTTATGCTAAGAAGTAGCCAAGTAAAACCCCTGGAAGTTTCCTCCATCCCACATCCAGGCTAAACCAATAGCAATACTGCATCCCTGAAGGAATTGCAGAGATAAGGCTACAGAGATGCAGCTGTGGTGATGTCTGTCACATCACCATTTGACTTATCTGATTGACTAGTACCAAACTCAGATAGATTCAGGAAAATGACAGCTAATTATTACAAACTTAATCTAGTGATGAAATTAACCACAGGTATAGTTCTGCATGTAGTATGTTTGCTAAGGCAAATGAACACAATCCCAGGCCCTTTGTATGTAGCCATTGACCCAGAAAATGCTTCTTCCTCCCATTCCTCTCAGTGATGAAAATAAGAAATAAGGATGATTATACATTTTTACTTCCTTAACCCCAGAGTGAATCTAATTTTCTTGTTCTTGGTCATAACATACTTTTGTGGGGGAGAGACCTTGGTCATCTTGATATCTCACAGAAGGTCACTCTATTCCATTAAATTGCCAATATTATAGCAATTAGATTTGATGATCACTAAGTAGAAAGAAACATAGATACTTTGGTAAGACATATACATATATATACATATATACATATACATATATATATATATATATATATATATATATATATATATATATACATCGGAGGTGGCTCAGGATCCTGCCAATAGGTGATGTTTCTAGGGATCCAGTCTGGTGTGTCTTAAGGGATCCCTCTAAAAGAAGAGAAAAGTTGCTATACTTCACAATGCCCACCTTAAAGTAAAAGGCTCAATGCTTGGTGGACCTCTTTGGATTTTGAAGGCAATATATGCCAACTATATTTGAGTATGATATTCTCACCTATTTTGAGGTAGGCCCAGAATATAAAAGGGTCCAGAGTATGGGGTAAGCTATCCACCATTTTGGCCTTATGAGTAGTAGAGGATCATAAGGAAAAAAGGCTGTGGGAAATGAAATTTCTGAATGAAACCTCTGGAAAACACCAATAAGAAAATCACATTGCAGGGGTACCTGGGTGGCTTGGTTGGCTAAGTGTCTGACTTCGGTCAGGTCGTGATTTCACAGTTTATAGGGGTGAGCCCCTCATGAAACTCTCTGCTGTCAGTGCAGAGCCTGCTTTGGATCCTCTGTCTCCCCATCTCTTCCCCTTCCCCACATGTCGCTCTCTCTCTCTCTCTCTCTCAAAAATAAGTAAATATTGGGGCGCCTGGGTGGCTCAGTCGGTTAAGCGTCCGACTTCAGCTCAGGTCATGATCTCACGGTTCATGGGTTCAAGCCCCATGTCGGGCACTGTGCTGACAGCCAGCTCAGAGCCTGGAGACTGTTTCAGATTCTGTGTCTCCCTCTCTCTGACCCTCCACTGCTCACGCTGTCTCTCTCTCAAAAATAAATAAAACATTTGAATAAATAAATAAATAAATATTTAAAAAAAGAAAATCACATTGCATAAAAAGCAAAGAGTCGAAAGCAAAGTTGCCAGGGGCTGGTGCTGGGGAGTGGAGAGGGGGAAGTGGGTGGTGTTGGTCAAAAAGCACAAAGTTTTAGTAATGCAAGATAAATAAGTTATTTTTCTATTTAAAACATTTTTAATGTTTATTTATTTTTGAGAGGGAGAGAGACAGAGTGTGAGTGGGGAGTGTCAGAAAGAGATGGAGATACAGAATCCAAAGCAGGCTCCAGGCTCTGAGCTGTCAGCAGTGAGCCCAATGTGGAGCTCGAGCCACGAACCACAAGATGAATAGGTTCTTAAGATCTAATATGCAGCAGTGACTATAGTTAACAGTACTGTATTATCTACTTGAAAGTTGCTAACAGAGTAGATCTTAAGTGGTCTCACCACACACAAACACACAGAATTATAACTACAAGGAAGTGATAGATATATGAATCAGCTTGATGTGGTGATAATTTCACAATGCATACATATAAAAAATCACATTGTACACCTTACATATATATAATGTTTATATATCAGTCAATAAAACTTTTTTTGAAAAAATATAAAGACAATCACATCACAGACTGTAAGGGTTTGGAGTAAGGCCATGATCTTCCTGACTGACAGCAATGCCCCATTTGAAAGGTAGCTCCTGGCTGGTTACTAAGCCCTGAAGGGACTGAAGTCCTGATGATGCAGCACATGGAGATCATGTGACTTGACTTTCCCATCATGAACTGGGTATTTCAACTGATTCACTGAATCGTAACATCAATATAGATACCACTATTTCACCATAAAATTTAAGTGCTATTTACAGGACTGGACACAATCAGGTCTAAAAGGCATCTGCTTGAGCAGGTGATTCAACAATTCTATGGTACTTGCTTCATCATCCCCTTTCAAGCCCCTCCTATGGCCTCATGGGGAGCTCCCTATGAGCAGATAAAGGTCAAAGGGGAAGTACAAGCCTGGTTTATGCATGGATCAGCACAGTAGGATATCACCAGCTAGAAGTGGATATAACTGCACTATAAGCCAACTCTGAGTGGCCTTGAAAGACAGTAGAGCACCAAGTTGTCCCCTTGATGTGGAAGGAGAAATGGCCTGAGGTATGTACTTGCTGGTCAGGGATGTGGAAAGAACATAACTGGACAACTTAGGACACAAGATCTAGGGACAAGAAATATAGATGGACCTCTGGGAATGGGCACAGAGTGTGAACATAGTTATGCCCTACATAAATTACTAAAAGAGGGTTCCAGAGGAGGTTCTCAGTGATCAGGTGAGAAAGAAGACTGAGCCTGTGGATATCAACTGGATTCTATCCTCAGTGCTTGCCCGATTGACTCATGAATAGAAGAGACATGAAAACAGGGTTAAAGGTGGCATCATAAAGCTCATTACGGTTGATTCTGGCTACTGTTCCTGCTGGATGTCCAATGTGACAATAGAACAGGCCAGTGCTGAGCCTCTGATGTGGTACCGTTCCTTCGAAGGACCAGCCAGTTTCCTGGTGGCTTGCTGATTACACTAGACTTCTCCCACTATCCCTGTCCTCACAGGGATAGACACATACCCTGATAGAGTTACCTTTCCTGTTCACAAAGTTTCTTCCCAACCACATCATTAAAAGATTTAGAGAGGGGTGCCTGGGTGGCTCAGTCGGTTAAGTGTCCGACTTCAGCTCAGGTCATGATCACACGGTTCGTGGGTTTGAGCCCCGCATTGGGCTCTGTGCTGACAGCTCAGAGCCTGGAGCCTGTTTCAGATTCTCTGTCTCCCTCTCTGTCTCTGCCCCTCCCTCCCCCTTGTGTTCTGTCTCTCACAAAAATGAATAAACATTTAAAAAAACATTATTCTGGATATTTCTTTTGAAAGTATTTTTTGAATGAGGTTAACATGTAAATTGGTGGACTTTGAATAAAGCAGATTGCCCACTGTAACATGGATGGGCCTCATCTAATCAGTGGGAAGCCTGAGTAGAAAAAGACTGACCTGCCCCAAGCAAGAAAGAATTTTCCCAGCAGACTGCCTTTGGACTTGGATCCCCCAGTTCCACGCCTCTACTGTGTTTCACTCTGCTTTCATCCCTGGGAACCTGGCTTTTATGGATTACATCAATAAGTTTCGTTGTCCTTTAGTTTCTAGTCAGGTTTGCCCATTGGAGGTCTATGGCAGGATATCAGAAAGAGATAAGAGAGTGATGTTAGGCTATTTATTACCCCCCAGCTCTGTCTTTATAGGGTCACCTAGAGCTGGTTGTGTCCATCTACCAAAAGTCACGATTCTTTTCAGAGTGGTCCTTCTACATGAATCTTTCGACTTCTGCAAACCACTTCATTCCCTCATTCCTTCCAGCTTAGAGGAGTTTTAACAGCTCAGTGCATAGCATTATCCCTTGTGGCTTTGCTACACCCTGCTCATACCCTTGTAGACCATTCCTTTATTAAACTTTCCTTGAATTTTCTTATTTCAAGTATGCCATCTCTCCCCTATTGGGACCCCAGTATGCTCGTTCTAGTTTCTTCTCTGTTTTATCCCTTTTCTCCTCCAATTCCCTTCACTGTAGGTATTTATTAGGACTTCAATTATGACTTCTATGCAGATGACTCCTGAATCTATATCTTGCTGGCATACAGGCCTAAATCTCAAAATCATATTTGACTCATAACCTTCCCCCACTCTCACCTCCACTGCCTTCAAATCAATTGCTATTATGTCAGTTCCACCTCTTAAATGTTTCTTTTATCCACTCTGTCCTTTCTAGTTCCGTGGCTACTATGCCATACAGCATGGCGATGAAGATCATGGGCATTACCCTCAGTCAGACCTGGGTTTGAATTCCATTATCTGCTGCTCATTTGAATAAGTTCATTCCTCCATTCAATGAATATTTATTGAGAATCAGCTTTGTGCCAGGTACTGTTCTAGGCCCTGAGGATTCAGCAATGAACAAAACTAAGTCCCTGCCTTCATGAGGCTTACATTCCAATGGGAGAGACAGGTTCTAAATACATGAACAAAACAATAAATGATTTCAAACATAATTTTTTTAATGTTTTATTTATTTCTGAGAGAGAGAAACAGTGCGAGCTGAGGAGGGTCAGAGAGAGAGGGAGACACAGAATCTAAAGCAGGCTCCAGGCTCTGAGCTAGCTATCAGCACAGAGCCCGACACAGGGCTCGAACCCACAACCTGCAAGATCATGATCTGAGCTGAACTCGCACGCTTAACTGACTGAGTCACCCAGGTGCCTGACAATAAATGATTTCAGGTCATGCCCAGAAGAAAACAAAATGGGGTAATGGAAAATAAGTGTCATGGGAGGAGGAAATCTTAGAATCATAGGGAAGTGGCTAGAGTGGAGAAGAAGGGCTGGACCAAGCTCTGGGACATGCCAAAATTTAGTAGTTAGGAAAAACAATAGCAAATGTATTTATGACTTTTACTAAGTGCCAAGTATTGTGCTAAGTGTATTACATAGAGGAATTCTCTCAATCTTTGCTAGAACCCTAACAGGTATCATTTTGATCTTTATAATCATTTTACTGATGAGGAAATTGAGGCACAGGGAGGTTAAGTAACTCACCAAACATCATCTAGATAGCAAATGGTACAACTGGGATTTGCACTTAGGCAGTCTTGTTTTGGAGACCATGTTCTTAGCTTCCGTGAAGAATATTGTCCTCCAAGAAGAGAGAGAGGTGGAAGGGTCAGTAAGAGACTGAGAAGTAATATAACATCCATGACCTTCAGTTTTCTCATCTGTGAAATGGAAGTAAAAAATAGTGTGCTTCACAAGGCTGTTGTGAAGATACAATTTTATAATGCTTGCAAAGTACTTATCCCGGTGCCTATCAAGTAGTAGCCACTTGATAGATGACAGCTGCCATTAATACTTCCTAAGCTAGTGTTAACAGTTTCCTAACTGCCCTACATGACTCCTCCCTCTCCAGCTGCACCTCCAACCCAGACTGAACAACAGGCTCACATAGTCCAATTTACCACTATGCAGTGGTGTCATTGTGATCTTACATACTTGTCACCGGCTCAAAATCCTTTGGTGGTTCCCAATTACCTATGGCAGTGATAGGCCAATGTTTCATGTAAACGACCAGATAGTAAATATTTTTAGGCTTTGTGGGCCATTGTACTACTACTCATTCCTGCCATTGTAAAGCAAAAGCATTCAGATGTGCTCCAATAAAACTTACCAAATCAACCATAGGAGAGGCTGGATTTGGTCCACGGGCCATAGTTTTTCAACTCCTGACCTACAGAATTAAGTTTGGCATTCAGAACTCTGCCTTCTACAGTCTTACCTCCCACTGCTTCCAATTGTTGGCTCACAAACTGGCCTCTGTACATGGAGGGGGAGGAGAGATCAAAGAAAGAGGCAGGCCACTTTAGATTGGTAAACTGCAAGGGAGCTTACTTACAAGATTTGTCTTGGATGGTCATAAGACAAGTAGATTTCCATACCTGCCTGCCAGAATTTTAAGTGTTTTGTTTTTTAAATTTTTTTCATGTTTGTTTATTTTTGAGACAGAGAGAGACAGGCCATGAGTGGGGGAGGGGCAGAGAGAGAGGGAGATGCAGAATCTGAAGCAGGCTCCAGGCTCTGAGCTGTTAGCATAGAGCCGGCCGTGGGACTCAAACTCACAAACCACAAGATCATGACCTAAGCAAAGATGGACGCTTAACCAACTGAGCCACCCAGGGACCCCTAGCATTTTAAGATTTTACAAAGGCCTTGACTAGGTTCAGTCATGTATACCATCTATATGGCTTCAACACATTACTATATCAAGGCTATTACTATATCATGGCTATGTCCTTGGGGCAGCTTCTAGCACGAGGAAGGCAAGTGGAACACACATTCCAAGGGATGGGGACGAGGAGCCTGGATCCAGCTTGGAAGTCAACTGGTGGTCATGTCCTCTTGATGACCTCCTCTAACATCAATCACCCATTCAAACACTCCAGCCAAACCAGATGATGCTCTTCATTTACACTCATTATTCTATCTGAATTGCCCTCCTCTTCAGGCTCTATTATAACCCTATGTATGTGTATTGATTAGGGTCCTTTGTAAGCAACAGAACTGATTTTGGCTGTAGTATACACAGCAGGTGCTCATCAATATCAGTGTTCTTTCTTTCTGGATGCCCATCTAGATTACATTTTCTAGGCCACCTTGCAGTGCAGTGAAGTGTTACCATGTAACTGAGTTCTGGCTAATGGATTATGAGCAAAAGTGATATGTGCCATCTTCCGACAAAAATCTTCCACACTTAGTCCTGCCAGATGAATGCAGAGGTTGCCAGTTGTAGTCAGTTCAAGCTGCTATAACAAACTACCATAAACTAAGAGACTTAAACAAAAGAAATTTATTTATTTATTTATTTCTCATGGTTCTGGAGCTTGGAAGTCCAAAATCAAATGTCAGCCAATTTATTTCCTGGTGAGGATTCTCTTACTGGTCTGCAGATGGACACCTTCTTTCTGTATTCTTATATGGTGGAAAGAGAAATCATCTGTTTTTTCTCTTATTATAAGGGCACTGATCCCATTCATGAATGCTCCCCACTTATGACCTAATTATCTCCTAGAGGCCCCACCTCCAAATACTATCTCACTGGGGATTAAGACTTCAACACATAAATTTTGAGGAGACAGAAATATTCAACTCGTAGCCACTCCTAAGATCTAGAGGAGAGAAGACCCAAAGAACAAAAGGAGACTGTGTCCCTGAGTAGAATAAAGTCCTTCCGCTGACTCACTTTGGATTGGGCATGAATGAGAAAGAAACATTTTTTAAGCCACTAATATTTCAGAATTTGCTTATTTCTTACCCAAATTATTACACTGACCAACCAAGAATTTATTTGGAAGGCAACAGGTTAGCTCACAGAGAGAAAAACTAAACAAGTAGGTCTCAGCAGCATGGTATCTTCTGGGATCTAGATAGGGAACAGTAATGGATCATTTTTCAGGGCACTGCTGGCACTATCAATTAGCTCTAATTATTTTCCATCTTTGCATTACTCAGCTCAAGATTCAAATTCTTAGGAAAACCTAATTGAGTTGTCTTAGAACTTGTACCCACCTTTTGACCAGAGGAATGTAGGGAATATTGATTGGCTGTCTCCAAATGCTGCATACAGTGGGGGTGGGGAGTCTTACAAAGCGGATAACATAGCTGGCACTTGATATGTTCAGCAAAGGAGTAGTAAAGCTTGGGCTTTATGTGATCCATCTATTGAATTCTTAATTTCAGTTATTGTATTTTCAATCCTAGAAATTTCATTTGATTCTTTTTCATAGATTCTAGCTTTATGTTGTAAGTCATTATGTTGTCCTTTATTTTCTTGAATATGTGTAGTCTATGTCATTGAACTGCAATAACTGGGTCACTATGAGTCTGATTCTATTGGTTGTTTTATTTTTCTTCTTGGACTTGTTTCTTGGTACATCAGTTATTTTTTTATTGACCACCAGACTTTGTATCTGAAAAGGTATATAGGCTCTAGATGACCTTATATCCCTTCAGAGAAGTTTTGCCTTATTTTCTGCTAGGCAGCAGAAGGGCATGTTACCTTAATTCAGTCAACTACTGCAGAGACTTGAGGCTGATTTATATATAGCATTCATTAGACTCAGCATATCCCCAGTTCACCTGATTGCTAGGTTATAGCTCTCTAAGAGGCCCCAAATGAGAGCCAGGAGGTGGATGCTTCCTAAGGATCTTCCTCCTTGGGAAGTTCTGAACTCCAAATTTTGTCTTTTCAGTTCTGGGAAATTTCTGAACACTGCACTCTACTTTTAGCCATTCTCCTTGACTTCTGATTTGTTACCCTTGTAATGCAATCAGCAATGTCCTGGAAGAGAAAACCTGTGTTGAGTGTCAGGTTTATTTTTCTGTGCTTCTCCACTCTCTAGATAGTGGGCATTCAAATTCTAGCTGGCCTGGCAGACCTTAAACTCCACTTTTTGTTACCTGGATTCTGTGATATTACCTACAGCTCTCGTGGCTTTTCTGCCTCTTGGGAAGCCACTTTTTGCTTAGTGTCTGGTCCAACAATTGGCAGATATTCTAAGGGAAAAAAAGCAACATGCAAGAAGTTGGGCTTAATTTGATCAGTTTCCCTTCTTCCTAGGATCTCACCTCTGAAGTCCTAGCTCTATGATGCTTTCAAAAAAGAAAATTAGTTTTCATATTTTACCTGAGTTTTCTAGTTGTTCTCAGAACAGCATTAATTGGCTGTAAGTTACTACGTCTTTTTAAAATTTTTATGTTTATTTTTTTGAGAGAGAGAGAGAGACACACACACACAGAGACAGAAAGAGACAGAGAGAGAGAGTGCAAGCAGGGGAGGGGCAGAGAGAGAGAGTGTGAGACACAGAATCCGAAGTAGACTCCAGGCTCTGAGCTGTCAGCACAGAGACCAATGAGGGACTCGAACCCATGAACCAGGAGATCGTGACCAGAGCTGAAGTTGGCACTCAACCGACTGAGCCACCCAGGCAACTCCCCTTATTAAAATTTTTTTCATCCTTTTTGAAAATAGATTTTATTTTTAAAAAATATTCTCCACATCCAACATGGGGCTTGAAGTTACAACCCCAAGATCCAGAGTCACATTCTCTACCGACTATGCCAGCCAGTTGCCCCCAAGTTACTCCATCTTAAAGCAGAAGTCCCTTGTGCACTACAATATATATTTTT
>JAESUZ010004502.1:0-134562 GCA_017311185.1 Proteles cristata cristata | reverse complement strand
GGAGTCCAGGCCCCTGGCCCCTCCTCCCTCAGACCCAGGAGTCCAGGATCCCAGTTACTCTTCTTGTGGGACACAGTTTGGCTTCTCCATCTACTTTCATGAATAACACTGCCTTCTGGAGTGAAATTTCTTATTTTTCTTCACTGCAGTCCTCATCCTCAGGATAAAAGGGGGAATGGGGCAGGGCTGGGATGACCATGGGAGTGGGGGGAGACGGTAACCCAGGGGTCAGGTGCAGAAAATCTAGACTCCCCATTCTTTCACTTACTTGGCTGTGTGATCTTAGACGAGTCCCTTCTCTTCCCAGAACCTCGGTGTCTCGCAACAATGTGTGGTCAGTTCTTTCCTCCTGGTCCCACCATACATGCGCTTACTAGGCACGGTCCTCCCTCCCCGGGCCCACCAGGCAAGGCTTCCTTGTCCCCATCTCCCATGTCGGCCTCTGAAGCAGGAGAGTCTCAGCCTACTCCCTGTCTGTGACACTGGAGTCAGGAGTCTCTAAGTCACCCCACAGGGGCTGCTTTGCTTCACAAGCACATCCATCCTCCCTTCCTGCCCCCACATCCAGTCTTTCTGCAAGAGCCGCCTGCTTTGCCTTTAAAACAGGTCTCTACTCTGTCTCCCCCTCCCTGTCCCTGTCCTCAGTACTCTCCCCCGTCAGAGCTGCCACCATCCACCCCCCCCCAGCACTGCTCTGACCACAGCAGTGTGCTGGGTTACCTTTGTCTCCACCCTCAGATCATCAACCCCTAAGCACACAGACCGGCACTGATGCGCTGCCCCTGCCTCAAACCTTCAGCTCCAGCTGCCCTGACCCTCATTCTGCTCTTCAAGCCAAACTTGTTATGGCCGCGGGACTTTGCATGGGCTGTTCCCTCCGCTGGAATGCTCTTCTCACCAGATTGGCACTTAGACTCTTTCTTATCAGATGTCACCTTTGAGAAGCCAAAGTAATCCCCCACCTAACACTGAAGCTCTCTTGCTGTCTCCGGAGAGCTAATGATTCCTTGATTTCGTGTGTTCTCTTGTTTATTTCAGTCACTCCTCTATGCCCGCCCCTCCGTGCCCCCCAACCTCCAATATCTTTGCTCCCGCCTGCATCTCCAGAGCGAAGCCCAGTGAGGGACACATAGAAGGTACTCAGTAAATCGGTACCGCATGAATGAGTTGGATGACTTGCCCTGTTTAGACAGGTGGAGGGGGCGAAGATCCGCAGAGGGGAAGGGATCCCCCCAAGTTAACCCAACCATGTGGCTGGAGAGCTGGTGATGCACTGCAGATGGCTTGCTTGGGTTCCAAAGAACTGATCATTATGTTTTCAGTAATTCAGTATTTCAGTAATTCAGAATTCAGTAATTCTGCAAACTGGATGTTAAACCACGTCGGTTTCAAAGTGGCCACAGAGGGGGCAGGGGCACCTGGGTAGCTCAGTTGATTGAGCATCCAACTTTGGCCCAGGTCATGATCTCACGGTTCATGGGTTTGAACCCCACGTCGGGCTCTGTGCTGACAGCTCAGAGCCTGGAGCCTCCTTCCAATTCTGTGTCTCCCTCTCTTTCTCTGACCTTCTCCCACTAGTGCTCTCTCTCTCAAAAATAAATAAACATAAAAAAATTTTTTTAAAACAAAACAAAGTGACCATGAAGGGAATATTTACACCATGGCAATTAGCAAACTCCACAGAGCAGAACTTCCTTTTCGGAGGGCCCTTGTACCAAAATCGTGTGGCCAAGGCAAAAGACATTTATTGCTCCCCTTGATTAATTCTTTTAATGTTTATTTATTTATTTATTTATTTATTTTTTAAATATTTTTATTTATTTCTAGAAGAGAGAGAGAGAGAGACAGCGTGAGCAGGGGAGGGTCAGAGGGAGAGGGAGTCACAGACTGAAACAGGCTCCAGGCTCTGAGCTGGCAGTCAGCACAGAGCCCGACGCGGGGCCCAAACCCACGAACCACGAGATCATGACCTAAGCGAAAGTCGGACGCTTAACCAACTACGCCACCCAGGCGCCCCTAATGTTTATTTATTTTTGAGAGAGAAAGCATGAGTGGAGGAGGAACAGAGGGAGGCACAGAATTGGAAACAGGCTCCAGGCTCTGAGCTGTCAGCACAGAGCCCAATGTGGGGTTCAAACCCATGAACCATGAGATCATGACCTGAGCTGAAGTCGGATGCTTAACTGACTGTGCCACCCAGGCTCCCCTTGAATTCAGGACCATCCAGGGAGCTCCCTCTTCCTGGATTGGCCCATGCCAGGCCTGATGACAACATGAGTACTTACCACATCCAGGCATCTTTCTGAGCACTTTTTCGATCTTATCTCTTTCAAGTCTCAAGAAATCCTATAAGATATGTCTGGTCTTTATTTCACAGATGAGGAGACAGACACAGAGAAGCCAAAATACATCCCAAAGCCCTTAGACATGGCTGGAGATCTTTGTCATATGTGTATCTGGCAACAAACTGGTAGCCAGAATATATAAAGAGCCACTACAAATCAACAAGAAACAACTCATTTTTTAAAATTGGCCAGAAGTGGGCTCCTGGGTGACTCAGTCAGTTAAGCATCTGACTCTTGATTTCTGCTCAGGTTCTGATCTCACGATTCTTGAGTTTGAACCCTACGTCGGGCTCTGTGCTGGTGGCACGGAGCCTGCTTGGGTTTCTTTCTCTCCGTCTCTTTGCGCCCCCTTCTCTCTCTAAATAAATAAATAAATAAACATTTTAAAAAATTGGCAAAAAGACTTGAACAAGCACTACACACACACACACACACACACACACACACATACACAAGGATGTCTGACAATCACATTAAAAGAATACCCCAGGCCTCCCAGACTTGACAGAATGAATGGATAATCTTATTACTTGGCTATGGCCGATATGCTCCAAAGCCATCCTTTATTACCTGTTCTGCAAAAATGGAACCTTTAAATATTCCCCCTTTGCAGTAAGCAGGTTGTCAGTAGAGAGAGACCGAGGGACCCCACAGGAGGAACAGGGCCTCTGCTTGTTTTGATTTTTCCGTGGGCTTCTCCTTGCTCATCTCCTGTGGCCACCAGTGACACATGTGGGTGCATTCAGTGGTGCTCACCTCCATCAGGGTTCGGGGGTGCCCATGGAGAGGGCATCTCATCAAGTTTCAATGCCGTCCCAGTTGATGGCTTCCCAATGTGCTCTAGAAGCTGGCTTCCCAGCCTCACCCCTGCTGGCCCTTGGGAGGGATGTTCTCTACTTGCTCAGTATCTGTGGAGCAGCTCCCTTCTGGGCAAGCCAGCCAGCTTCCCCGCCGTCCAGACGTCCACAACCACGTCTCTTGCAGTGCGGGCTGACCGCCAGCCTTGGCGGGGAGGGCCCTTTCCAGGTCCCTTCCTTCCTCCGGCACCCTCCCTGAGTCCCACGATATTCCTTTGCCTTTAGAGATTATTACCTGTTGTAGTTAATAACTCCTTCTATTAAAACTTCTCTGTTCAAATTAAAAAAGAAAATGCTCGGTCGAACAACTTACTTTATGTTTCTGTGCCTTAGTTTCGTCATCGGAAAAAAAAAAACAACAACCCTGAGGATAAGAATAATTCCTGCTCCTGGAGCCGCGTGAGAACGAAGGGAGCTTCCTAACAGGAAAGCGGGAGCCCAGCACCGGCCAGGAGGGAGACCTCTAATGGGTTCTGCTCTGCCGTGGCTTCCCCATCCGCCAGGGCTCCCTATGGCTGCTGTAACAAGTTACCAAAAACACAGAAGCTTAGGACCACACACGCTGTTCCCTCCCGGCTGTGGGCACCAGCAGCCTGTGGACCAAAATAACGATGTCCCCCCCTCCCGCCCCCCAGGGACCAAAATCAAGATATCGACAGGGCCATGCTCCCTCCGAAAGCTTCTGGGGCTGGGTGGGGGTGGGTGGGGGAGAGTCTGTTCCCTTCTGCCTGCCACCTGCGTTCCTTGGCTTGTGCCTGCGTGGCTCCAAGCTCCGCCCCTCATGTAAGGGTACCTGTGATTGTGTTTAGGGACCATTTGGATCATCCAGGAAAATCCCCTCGGGATCCTTCATTCCATCACATCTGAAAAGGCCATTTTTCCTTCATGAAGTAGCATTCCCGGGTTGCAGGGATTACGATCTGGTAACTTTGGGGGCCGTTCCTCAGCCTCACACTACATGCCCCCTCTATCCTCCACTCCCCTGGTGCATGCCTGGGAGGCTGACCTCTACTGACCACAGCAGCAGCCTCCCCTGCCCTTTGACCTCAAGGTGGGTTTGGCCAGGTGAACACCGGAGGGTAGGTGGCCGGAGAACGCTGTTCTGCCCGCTCTCTTCCTTGGTTCCTGTCGGGGTGGGGGTGGGGGGCCCTCTGCCACAGCGCTGGTTCTCAGCGAGGCCTCAGTGGCACCTTCCCCCCACCCCGGCGCACCCCCCTTCCGGATGCAAGCATGATCTGGAAAGAACCCTTTCCTTCTGCTGCTGGATGCTGGGAGCCCCAAACCTGCTCACACCTCTGTAGGCAGTATCTTCATCAGGAAGTGTGTTTGGGTGGGGGGTGGGGATGGGGTGGGGCGCCTGGAAGGCTCAGTGGGTTAAGCATCCTGCTCTTGGTTTCAGCTCAGGTCACGATCTCGATCTCGAGGTTGTGGGATCGAGCCTGGCGAAGGGTTCTGCTCTGATGGGTGGAGCCGGCCTGGGATTGTCTCTCTCTGCTCCTCCCCTGCTCTCTCTAAATAAGTAAATAAATAAATAGACTTAAAAAAGGAAATGTGTTGGGGAATCTTACCGGAGGGGGTGATCTCCCTCCAGCCAGGACCCCACTGCCCCAGTGCTAGCCTGGGCTTCGTTATTACTCAGTGAACCTTGTTGAGCAGCACCCGGCACCGGCCCCTAGACCCCTAGATGTCGGGAGCCCACTTCCTGCTGCAAGTCATGGTCAGGACAGCCCAGCCGGTTTCCCAGGAGGGGCAGCGTTGCTCCTGAGGAGAAACACCGCTCTGGGGTGGGGGGTGGGGGCGCGGAACATGAGCACCAGGGGCAGCGGGTGTCTCTGGGGAATGGGATGAGGCAAGGGTCTTGCTTTTTCATTTTGTTCCCATTTTGCTCCTGCAAAACCTCTTGGAAAAATAAGTGATTTATGAAAGCCCAAGGCTGGAAGTTAAAATTAGAGTGTGTGGTCTTGGAAGGGGCCCACCCACGCCTTGTGTTTGTGGGGTCTCAAGGGCTCTTGGTTGGGTCCTGTGAGAACTGCAGCATCCTTCTAGAGTTTTTTTTTCTTTTTCTTTTTTTTAGCTTATTTATTTTGAGAGAGAGAGAGTGCACGCACAAGCAGGGGGGAGCAGAGAGAGGGAGAGGAAGAATCCTAAGCAGGCTCCACGATGTCATCACAGAGCCCAGTGTGGGGCTTGAACCCATGAATCATGAGATCATGACCTGAGCTGAGATCAAGAGTCAGACACTTAACTGACTGAGCCACCCCGGTGCCCCTGTTCTGGAGAATTCTTGCATCAGTTTCTTCTTCTCTGCAGACACGTCAGGCACTTAACTCCCAGGCCTCTGCTCGCCTCTGCTCACCTCTGTTCTCTGCCTGGACTCTCTTCTTCCAAGGTCTTCACCTCCTCTGAGAGGCCTTCCGTGGCCACCCTTGGCCAAGCAGGGACACCCATTGTTTTCCTGATCACCTCTCACCTGTCATACATCCTGTTTATTTATTCTTGTCTGCTTACCTTGTTCAGTCTTTCTCCCCCACCGGACTCTAAGCTCCCCAAGGGCAGGGACCACGCCTGTCTCATTCAGTACCATGTCCTCAGTCCCTTACACACAGCAGGCTCTCAATACATTTTTTTAAAGTTATTTTGAGAGACAGCATGAGTGAGGGAGAGGCAGAGAGAGAGGGAGACAGAGAATCCCATCCCGGCTCTGCACTGACCGCTCGAACTCAGGAACCATGAGATCATGACCTGAGCCAAAATCAAGAGTTGGATGCTTAACCGACTGAGCCCCCCAGATGCCCCTCAATACATATTTTTAAAGAATAAATAATCCCTGGGGCTCCTGGGTGGCTCAATTGTTTAAGTATTCAACTCTTGGTTTCAGCTCAGATCAAGATCTCTCAGTTTATGGGTTTGAGCCCTGTGTTGGGCTCTGTGCTGACAGTGTGGAGCCTGCGTGGGATTCCCTCTCTCTCTCTCTCTCTCTCTCCCTTTCCTTTGCTCATGCTCTCTTTCTGTCAAAATAAATAAATAAAACTTAAAAAAAAGAAGAACTCCTTACCCTCTTCACTGGCTTCCTCCCCCCGAAAGGTCAGGTACGATCACCTACTTTGTAATACACTTGGCTATTTCTTGCCACTGTCAGGTCCCTGGAACTGTGCTGGGTGTTAGTAATAGTGACTGAAGATACTCACTGCCCCAGGCAGGGGTGGGGTGGGGGGGGGTGCTGAGCACCGGCTCCCATGTCTACCGGTGTTAATCAGGCAGGCTCCTTAACCCCTCTGAGTTTCATTATCCCTCCCTACAGCAGGGGGATAGTGATGGCACCCACCTCACAGCATTGGGATGGGGATCAAAGGGTGGGGCCAGTTTTACATGTGAACTTGGCCAGGGCCAGAGTTCCTCATCAAACCTCCACCTAGTGTTACCGGACAGGTATTTCGTATGTGTGACTGACATCTTTAATCAGCTGAGATAATTCTCAATAATCTGGGTGGGCTTGATTCAATCAGTTGAAAGGTCTTTAGAGCAGACTGGAGGATTCCCAGGAGGAGAAATTCGGCGTGGGGACAACGGCTTCACGTGCCTGAGGGCCTCCTGACGGCCTGCCCTCCGGATGTCAGACGTGCCTAGCCAGCCCCAGTCACAAACGCCAATTCCGTTCAATAAACCTTTTTTCAAAATTTATTTTTGAGAGAGAGAGGCAGAGAGAGAGGGAGACACAGAATCCTACGCAGGCTCCAGGCTCTGAGCTAGCTGTCAGCAAAGAGCCCGATACGGGGCTTGAACCCAGAAACCGTGAGATCATGACCCGAGCTGAAGTCGGATGCTTAGCTGACTGAGCCACTCAGACGCCCCCGCAATAAGTCTCTTAACATGGAGGGGCTACTACAGGTTCTGTTTCCTGGGTTGGACTCTGGTGGGTACAAACGGGAGCATCTTGATGGGCTTAGAATGGGACCTGGAGCAGACAAAGAGCTGGACAGAGGAGAGCTGCCAGACGGTGCGCTCAGCTTCACGGCAGGGGTCAGGCAGCTGTGAACACATTCCCCCCTCACAGCGATGCAGGGTGTTATGCTTCCATTCCTCAGATGAAGCTGGGGATGGGGGACCCCACCGGGGTACGCTCAGGGCAGCGCTGGGGTCCTGGAGAGGCAGGGACAGGCAGGCGGCCATCCTCTAAACCTAGCAGGGGCCAGGCACACATAGGGTTAACTGAGAATGGACTGGGATGGGGGCGGGCCTGTGAGATGGGTGGGGAGTCAGGACCGGCTCCTGCAGGGTCCTTCCCAGGCCTGGCTCGGCCTTTCTCTTTTCTCAGGAGAAGAAGCTGGCTCCCAGGCAGGGATTCAGGGATGGCTGGGAAGGACCCTCCCCTTTCTGAATGTCAGCTTCCTTGTGGGAAAAAGTGGGGGACTAGTCCCTGTCTCATAATGTGGAGGTGTGACTTTAGGGAGGTTGCTTCACCTCTCTGGGCCTCAGTTTCCTCCTCTGTAAAATGAACGTGATGTCCAGACCTGTTCCACAGGGTTGCTGGGTTGTGGGAATGAAGGGGCTTGATGGGGGCTTGCTCCTCCCTGGATCCCGGCCAGTGCCACCATCGCAGGGCTGTTCCCATCCTCTCCTGAAGGAACAGAGGAGGGTTATTTATAACGGCCACCTCCCCTCGATCTGCTCTTTGGGTTGAGTGAGCAAACGGCAAGATGAAGCCTGTGATGCTCCTGACTGCTGCCCGCATTATCAGACCCGGGAAGCCTGTTCCAAGGACTCAGACCTGCTCTCTGGTCCAGATGTGGTGTCCGGAGGGGCGACAGTCACCTGGTCTTCTGCGGGGACAGATAATGGACCCACAGAGAAGGGGTATGGGCTGCTTAGGCCAGTTAGCATCCACCTGCGAGCCTCAGTGGGCCCCCCCACTCACAGCACCCCAACCCCCTCCGCATGCGTCTGTCCCAGTGTGGACAGGGAGGGGCCTGATGTGCCTGCAGCCACGTAGTGCTCGGCGAGCGAATGAGAAAGTGTGAGAAAGACAGACTGCGAGGAACACAGGGAGCGGGAGAGACTGAGGCAGGGAGTCACGAGGACAGGTCGGGGGATTCACCAGAGACTCTGGAGAAAGAGGTAGGCCCTGCCGCCACTCCTTGGCCGATGAGGTGCCTTCCTACCTCATCCTTATTTGTGGAGCTGCTGCGGGCTCCCCGCCACCCCCACCCTGCCACCCACCCGCGGGGACGGAACGCTTTTCCTGAACTAGTATCTCTGTGTCCATGAATCCTTAGCCCACTGGCCGCTGGGCCGCTGAAGCTGAAGGTGCCATGTGTGTCTTCTCGGCATCAGTCCCTCTAGCTTCTCCGAGAGTGGGCTGGGTGACTGTGGCCTTTTGCCCGGCTCCTTTCTCCCTGTCGTCGGCCCCTTGTGGGAGCGCTCCGGCCTCCTGGTTTCCATCCTGTGGCTTCCCCTGCCCCCAGCACGTCTGCCCAGCTCCCAGCGGGGGCCTCACGCTCTCTTCCCAGGGCTGGCCCCGGCCTCTCCCCCTCCCAGATGCTCCCCAGATGCAGCCCTGGCTGTGTCGGCCCCTGCGCAGGTCCTGGGCCTCACCCATCTGTGTCCCCAGCCCACAGGGACACACACGGGGCCACTGCAGTCATTTGTGGCACACGAGGGGATGAATTCTTGGAATGTCTTTCTCCACCCAAATAATTCTTCCTCATCCGTCCACACCCAGGCCTCTTCCCAGGGTCTGGGGATTGTTTCCACAGGGCAAGGTGCTTGCGTTCCGAATGACCAACCTCCTCTGGGCAGGAGGTGTGTTTGGAGAAAAGGGGTCTCCTCCAGGTCTATGCTCCTGATAGACTTGCAAGTGATAGGTCCGTATATGGCTTTACACGGGCCCATGCTGCTTTTTTATTTTTAAGTTTATTTATTTTGAGGTAGAGAGAGCATGCGACTGGGAAAGGATGGACGGGGAGAGAGAGACAGAATCCCAAGCAGGCTCCATGCTGTCAGCACAGAGCCTGACGAACCATGAGATCATGACCTGAGCCAAAATCGAGTTGGACACCTGACTGAGCCACTCAGGTGCCCCAGGACCCATGGTGCTTTTTAAACAGTTACTAACATGTTTGCATCCAGAAATTTCACACTATAATCTAGGTGTTTGGATTCTTCTGAAAATACAGATAGATAGATAGGTGATAGACAGATAGATAGATAGATGATACATATGGGTAGATGACAGATAAAACAAAAACCAGAAGACCCGGTTGTTCAGATCTTACTCCTGCTGGGGGGGAAGAGTTGGAGCTGAGTTCACTGCTGCTGGCGCCCCCTTCAGGTGGGGAGCCTGATCTCAAGGAGGACGAGGTCCCCACCAGGCCAACTCCGCCCGTTTGTTATCTGCGGGGCCAGTGGGGGCTCTTGAATTTGTAACCTCTGCACTAGAGTCTTATAAAGTCCGGAGAAAATGGCCGGGGCCAGGGAGAGCTGCTCCAGGGACCAAGGGTCCTGGGGTGGACAGGTCTTGGGCAGTGTGCTTGCTGTGTGCACTGAGGCACTCTGAGCCTCAGTCTCCCCATTTGCAATGTGGGGGTGTGGAGGACGGGCTTCATGACCCCCACTGTCCCTGCAGAGAGGCCTCTGGGGCTTTCAGGCGCTGCCCTCCGAAGGTATCCATTTCTCTCTGCAGAGCGCTGAGGCTGGATTTGCTCGGCAGTGCCTGAGGCCTCAGGAGGGTGACTGTCACTCTGAGTCACAGTGCCCGTGTGGCCTCTGAAATAGCATTAGCCCATTTCCTAGTGCTGTCTCCTCCAGACTCCTCTGTCCGTCCCTGCTGGCCCAGTCGCTGCTCACGGGCGTGTCAGCAGGCGTGTCCCTGGTGGGGGCGGACCGAGAGGCCCAGCACACAGGAGAGCAGTCTGGCTGGGCAGGTAGGTCTCTGAGTCTCCGAGCCATGCCTGTGTCTTGATCCGTCTGGGAGTCTGTCTGCCCACAGTCTGTCCTTCTCTCTCAGGAGCCCTAGGCTGTGAGAAAAGCGGATTCTGGCGTTCCCCTGTCCTGGCCAAGCCCTTCCCCTTTCCGGGTCCCCAAATAGCTGAATCGGGTCCACCCACCGCCAAGTTCGTATGTTGAAGCCCTGATCCCCAGCACCTCACAGCAGGATGGCATTTGGAGACAGGGCCTTTAAAGAGATGATTAAGTTCACATGAGGCCATTAGGGTGTCTTAATCCATTATGACTACGTATGTCCTCACACATAGAGGAGATTAGGACAGAGATACCCACAGGGAAGGCCACGTGAAGACACAGAGAGAAGATGGCTGCCTGTAAGCCAGGGAGAGAGGCCTCCAGAGGAGCCAGCCCTGTGGACACCTTGATCTTGGTCTTCTGGCCTCTGGAACTGTGAAGATAAACCTCTGGTGCTTAAGCTCCCCAGCCTGCGGTACTTTGTTACCGCAGCTCCAAGCAGACGGATAAGGCCCCACCCTCTGGTATTGACTGGTCTCTCCTGGCAGGGCAGCAGCCACTTGTGGCCAAGGCTGCCTCCCCAAGTGGGGCAGGGGCTGGGCCTGGAGCCCCTACGGGTCCTCACCATCCATGGCACGGATTTGGCTTGAGGAACCAGACAGATACTCTGTTAAGGCCCAGCCGTGTGAGTGGTCACGACTGGGAATGCATAGGAGAGGCTGGCCCCCTCTGGCCTCTGACCCTGGGGAATTGGGTTCGCAGGTCCAGGGACCCTCGAGAAGCTTTGTTTCTAACCAGTGCTCCCTGCTGGTGCTGCCAGGCAGTGGGTGAGTTCTGGCAGCTCGTGGAGTTCAGCCCGGCTGGTGGCCCTGCCGAGCCCAGGGACTGACCTCCAATCCAGGCCCAGGCGTTTTGGCTTCAGACTCCACAGCTGTCTCTGGCTCCGCCGGCAGCCCTGGCTTCGTAATTGGGGCTTCTCGGGCCTTGGGAATGTGACTGTCCTCCCACCATTGAAGAATCTTCATTCTAGGGCAACAAGCCCTGTGAATAACACTGCTCAGTCATCCCCCCACCCTCGCCTCTTCCCCGTTCCCTGGGCAGGGGGCCAGAAGACGGATTTTCCCTCCATCTTCTCATTCTGTGACCAGCACTTCCCTCGCCTCAACGAGTGGGGATACAAACCCCTATTCTCTTAAGCTGGGCCCTCTTCCTAGCCTCTTTCCTGGCCTCAAGCCCCAGAGCTAGCCTGCCTCCCCGCTGCTCCCGGCCCTCCCATGGCTCCCCAGTACTCCCAGCACAAAGTCTCAGCCCTCCCGCATGCCTCTCCTCAGCTTCTCTTCCGGTGCTGTAATGTCTCAATATATATATGATTTTTTCCTAGACCAATCTTTTTTGCACCTTTCCTCTTAGTATTTCTGGCATATTTGTGCATATTAGTATACAGGGAGCTTCCTTGGTCAGTCAGGAGTGGGAAGGAGTGAGGGGGAAGCATGTGTAGGAGCTTTTACTGTGGTTTCCATGGGACTGGAACAGCACAGTACGCAGGCTTAGGACTGGCCCACCAAAGGACCAAAGTACTCTGCACCTGGACAGGCCATTTGTTGAGGACGGGCCTGTGACTCAAGCAGGGACAATCAGAATCTTCTCTGGGATTGATGTATCACCAAGAGGAAGACAAGCTCTCTTTCAGCTAGAGTTGCTGAGATTGGAGGACATAATCATGGGGCTGCTTCGCCATCTTGCCACTAGGTGGAAAGAGCCTCCAGAGGGCAAGTGAACACAGAAGGAAGCAGAGCAAAGACACAGAGGCAGCAGACTCTTAATAATGTCATGTGTGGGGCGCCTGGGTGGCTCAGTTGGTTATGCATCTAACGCTTGATTTCAGGTTAGGTCATGATCTCATGGTTTGTGAGATCCAGCCCCACATCGGGTTCTCTGCTGATGGTGTGAGGCCTGCTTGGGATTCTCTCTCTCCCTCCCCTCTCTCTCTGCTCCTCTCCTGCTTGTTCTCTGTCTCAAAATAAATAAATAAACATAAAAAAAAATTAAAAGAAAAAAGGTAATTAAGGTAAAATGAGCTCATGTGGACCGGCCCTAATTGATAGGACTGTATTTGGATAGGGCCTTCGATGAAGTGTAAGTTAAACTGAGGCAGTGAGGTGGGGTCCTAGTACAATATGACTGCTGTCCTTGTAAGGCTGACAAGGGTGTGCATGCATGCAGGGATGCCCATGTGACGATGCAAGAGGGTGGCCATCTTCAAGCCAAGGAGAAGAATCTCTGCAGAAACCAATCCTCCTGGCATTTAGATCTTGGGACTTTGAGCCTCCAGAACCATGAGAAAATGAATCTCTGCTGTTGAAGTCTTCGACTTAACAGATGGTCAATATGTTCCCGTAGCAGATTACAGATGGCTGCAGGTTTCTGGCACTCTGCCCATGGAGAAATGGGGTCTCAAATTTTCTCTTCCCCTTGAATCTTGGCTAGGCTCTGACTTGCTCAAAGAGAATATGATGGAAGTGACACTGTTAATTCCAAGCCTAGCCTTAAAGAGGGCTGCTGACTTCTGCCTTGGAAGAGATCATGATAAAAGAGGCCTTCATACCCCATGGAAAATAAGAGGGGCCCAGATGAGCCCAGTCTTCTGGCTGTCCCCAGCAAAATGTCAGGCACATGAATGAAGGCACCTGTGACCCTCCAGCCCAGCCAGCCCAGCCTCTAGATAAATACCACCAAGTGACCTCTGTGGATACCACAGAAACTGAAGAATCATTCAGGTGGACCCCCATTGTTTAAGGGCACTAAGTTTAGGGGACTATGATAGAGCAACAAATAACTATTCCCTCGTTCCTTAAGCTTGCCGAATTCAGCTCCTGTCACTCATAACTGGAAGAGTCCTGACTAATGTCACTTATCTCCTTTAACTATTATCCCATATGCATCATCCCCCCCAAACTTTTCCACCTAGGACAGTTTAAAGTGCAATAACCCCATGCTCTGCCTAGTTCTGTTCCATCCAGCTTTTTTTTGTTAAGTTTATTTATTTATCTTGAGAAGAGGAGACCATGGGCACGTGAGCAGGGGAGGGGCAAAAAGTTGGGAAGAGAGAGAGAGAATCCCAAGCAGGCTCTGTGTTGTCAGCACAGAGCCCAATGTGGGGCTCAGTCTCACGAACTGTGAGATCATGACCTGAGCCAAAATCAAGAGTTGGACACCTAGCCGACTGAGCCACCCAGGAGCCCCTGTTCTATTCAGCTTTCTTGTGCTCTCATCCAGTCTTGTGTTTCTGTTCTTTGATCTTACAGATGGAGGCTTCAGATCCGAGACACCACACCCACTAGCGCTTGTGAAGGCCCTCCGGGTTTATCTTCCTTACCTCCCACCCCACTGGGTACAACAGCTGCCCACTTGATGTACCCTCTCCCTCTAGTTTCCACAGTCTGTCTGACCTCTCATCCCGTCACCCTTCCACAGCACTCAGCCTGCCAAGACCCAAACCCAGATCAACACTGCCATTCACGCCTTCCTTTCCAATGACCGCTGCTGGGAGGAAACACCACACAGCAATGACGCTCAGTGCCACTGACAATGAGTAACCTGCAGTCACAATTGCTGTTGGCACCACCATCCCCACTCTTCCTGATCCCTTCCCTTCACCCCTGCCCCCACCCACATCACTTTCAGCAGACAGCCTCACCATACTTCTTCATGCTGTGTGGGGGGAAAAAAGCCCATGTGTAGGAGGGCCTTCCCACCCTCCACCAGAATCATAAACGCCACGTAAAGTGAACAAGAAAAATATAGAACATCTGCCATTGGATCCTGAGAATAATTTTGAGAGTAAGGATAACTGGCTGCCTAAGACAGTGCCATTTCAGTGGCTTGGTGGAGAGCAGACAGCAGGGGATTGAAAAATGTAAGGGTGAGGAGAATCAGGCAGCAGGTGTAAGCTATTCTCTCTCAAAAAAAAATTGGATGGTATATAGAGGGAGTTTGTGGGGTTGAGGTAAGAGAGATTTGGGCATGTTTATATCCTTTAGAGAAAGAGCCCCTGAAGAAAGAATGACTGAAAATTTAGGAGACAGAAAGGATGATTAATGGAGTGTGGAGGAGATGGATTCCCAGCCAAAGGAGGTGAGGCTAACCTTGGACAGGAAGAGGGATGCTTCTTTCTCTGAAAAAGGCAAGGAGTAAATCATCAGTGCCAGTGGCAATAACTGTAGGTGTTGGGGAGTTGCTTTTCTCCCTATAAAGTAGGTAAAACTTATTGCTGAGAGTGAGGGGAAGGAGATAAGAGAGTTGGGGAAGGAAAGAAAACATCTGTGATACTGACAGAACATCATGTTGGCGAGAGCTCCCCAGGGTTGGGTGGGAGGGTTTCTAGGTGGTATGGATGCTACCCTCCCCTGCAAAGATGGGAGATTCTGAAGTGGTGGAGTCCTCTTGGCATCTCCCTTGTACAGACCTCTAACCTAGCACTTGTTTACTTGTCTACATCCTTGGAAAATACGGGACACAGAGCAAGAGGTAAAACAGGAAAAATAAAGTCTGAGGATATTAAATGAGAAGCCCACAGTGAAAGGAAAGGGTGGTTGCAGTAATGTATGCAACAATGGCTGAAAACTTTCCAGAACAGATAAAAGACACCAAATCACAGATGAAAAAGGCCAGATGTACAAAACAACAAACAAACAAAAAAAGATATCCACACTTAGTCACATCCAAGTAGAACCATTAACACTGACAATATCTGAAAGCCCAGACAGCAGCAGGGACCCTTGAAAAGGCACCCATCCCAGGTGCCAGAGAAAGTTTCCTGGAGTGCATGATGGGAGGGCTGTGAGCTGAGCCCTAAATGATGAGTAAATGTCATCCAGGTGAGAGAGGGGGGCTGGGATGGGAGTCAATGTGCAGAGAAGGGGACCAAGCAGAAGTCACAGTACTTAGAGAAAACGTACACACAATCAATGAACTTGATTTAAAGGCTGCATATCAATGGAACACTGCCTTCGACAAATATACAATACACATTTTTAAGCCTATGTGGAATATTTATAAAAACTACACAAAAACTGTGCCACAAAGAAAATAAAGAATTGAAATCATGCATAATATATTCTTTGTAGCTATTGGATTTAAGCTAGAAATAAAGAAAAGAGGATTATTAGAAAACACTGGCATGTCTGAAAAAAAAAACATAGGTCAAAAAATCATAATGGAAATTAGAAATATTTAACTAAGTGATACTAAAATACTTTATATTAAAATTTGTGAGATGCAGCTATCGTGGTGCTAAGAGGGAAATTTATAGCCTTAAAATGCAAAGACTGGAGAAGAATGGAAGGAAATAAGGGACATAAATAAATGTAGCAGGTGTTGGAAAAGGCTTGATGGTGAATTTTAACTTGATACTCACACGAGGAGGACAAGGAAGAAGAAGAACAGTGCCGATGCAATGAATCCATACACAATGCCCTGGGTCAGCCCTTTCATGAACACACTGTAAACTGAATGCTTATCTGAAATCAGAGGGAAATGAGAGTGTTTTTTCTCCTAAGGCTGTGAAGTCTGAGCTACCCTCTTTCCCTCTGGCCCTGTGCCCATCCTCATCTTGGTGTTGCGGTTCAAGCTCGGTCAGTAGTCCCCTGTGTACTTACCTGGTAGGAGGAAGATGCTTGAAGTATGGATTCCATATTGGTTCTTCCCCTCGCAGCGGAGACTCATGACTATTTCTGGCTCCCCGATGAGGCTGATGGTGCTGTTGGCCCAGGGGCCAATTATGGTGGAAGTTACCTGGAGGATGTTGTCTGTGCTGTTCACATTCACAGGAACACCTTCCATCAGCCATTGCACAGAGGGTGTGGGGATCCCATGGAAGGAACAGTTGCACTGTAGAGTCTTCTCCAAGGAACAAGATGAATAGAGCAGCCTAGTGGGTGCTACGGGAAGGGAGGGTCAGCAATCAGCAAGATTCCTGACTTCCTTTCCCCAGTTCCTCCAGCACCCAGCCTTCTCCTTATTCATGATTCCCAAGGAGATTTGGAAAGACTTTCTGGAAGCCCAGAGGAGCCAAGCTCCACAGACCAGTTCCCCTACATCCTCTTTCCTCATCTATCTCTGACTCTGGCTCAGCTCTTACCTCTGGCCTTTCAGCCATAGAAGCCCTGAGAAGATGTGACACCTTCCCAGACTCCTCTCAGCCAACCCCACCCCAAGACTTGGGAATTTCTCTTGGGACCACCATTTTTCCCAAACTCTGGATCTTCCTTTGCCCACCAGTACTCACAGACTGCCTGGAGCATGACCATGCTACTTCTGGTCAACTTAGCTAGGAAGAAGTTCAAATGACATCTGGGAGTGATGCCATAATCCTGAGGTTTCGGGGTGAAGTGCAGCACCAGGAGGGGGAGTTGCTGGAGCCATCTGCATTGGAAGACATGGTTGGGCCAATTCCACGAAAGTGAAAGGGCTTTGGTTTCTTTGCACAGGTGCCTTTGATGGTACAGGTCAAGGTCACAAGATCTCCAGATACAAGAATCTCTAGGTTGTGGAGCTCTGGTTTCTCGGTCTGGTCTGAAGGGAAAGATATATTGGGACTGAAACAAGGGACCCTCATGGACACTTACCTGAAACAAGGGACCCTCATGGACACCTGAAGCACCATATTTGCAGGTTACAAAGTGGTTTCTCACCTACAGCTCACTTGGTACTCCTCCCCTCTACCCCAATAACCTCATGGAACCTGGGACTGATGGATTTTCACAGGTGTATTTCCCTTCTCTGCATTGTCTAGGTGAGCGAACTGAGGAGACTTGCTGAAGGAGGAAGAGCTTGAACCTGGACACTGGACTCTGAAGACTAAGGGTGAGTGCCTTTTCTGAGCATCTACATTGCCTATGATTCCTTACCTGTCCCCCAATCCAGACCTCCTAGGGCCAGCTCCTATGCTGTCTTCCCTTCCAATCCAACTCCCCCTCAAGCACTGCCCCTTCCTAGATCTGTGATCACTTCCCCCCTCCTCCTCTTATTTGCTGGATGTTGTTGTGTAAGTCACTTCATCTCCCTGTGCCATTTTTACTTAGAAAAATAAAGTCATCAATTATACCTATGTCACTGTATTCTTGTTGTAAAAATGAAATACCTAAGATTTAAAAAGCCCTGTGCCCCATGAGGTAGAAACCACACAATTACCAGAACGTCTTCTTGGAGTTCCTCCTTTACAAACCACCCACTGCATGAGACTGAATATCACCTGATATGGAGAGTTCAATATCCTCCCACAGAAAGAACTCTTGTGTTCCAGATCTGCACAGAATAAGTGTGTCATGATGTCCCCTTTAAGTACATTGGGGATCAGTAGGGTACAGTCTTGTGCTTCAAGATTCCAAATAGTGTGAAATCTGCCCTTGGTGTTATCATCTATAGTAGCATTGGGTTGATTTATAGCTACAGGGGAGCTGATATTTTTATTAAGCCAGTAGGCCACAGGCACAGAGTTGCTTGGGGATTCCTTGGGAAGTTCAAATATTCAAAAGATTATACTTCTTCCACTGGTGCCTTCTTGACTTCCACCAAAACACAGAAAGTAACCCCATGGGGAGGGATTCCAGTTGAAAAACTGACATATCTAGTGCCCTCCAGTATCCTACTTGTGCATTAAAGGATTAACCTTACCCTAGAAAGGTTTGGCCCCTGCTCAGTTCCAAGGAGGAGCTCTAAGTCCTTGGGATGTCTACCTGATAAGAGTGTCTATTTACCTCGGTGCATGGACCATGCCAGATAGTCTACATGAACAGTGTGATTTTTGGTGGGGACCTTGGGCCACATATGGTATCAGCTTGACCTCTGAAGTAGCTGGAGACTAAGGTCAGCCATGCCTATGGGACCAGGCCCCCAATGAAAACCCTGGACCCTAAAGCTTGGTGAATTTCGGTGCCGGCCAATACTGTGCATATTGCCAAACATTATTGCCAAGAGAAGTAAACACTGTACGCACAACTCTACTGGGAAAAGACAGCTAAAAGCTCATTCTTGGCCTCTCCTAGGTCCTGCCCTACCTGTCCCTTCCCTCTGCTGAATTCAATCTCCATTCACTTGCTATAATAAACTGTAACTAAATATAACAGTTCTGCTGAGTTCTGGGAGTCTTTCTCGCAAATCACTGAACCTGGGGGTGCTCCTGTGGACTCCTAACTGTACCACCCCCAATGTACTCTACTGGGTTTTTTGTTTTTATTGTTGGTAGTAATTTCATCCTGTGAAGTTGGTCATGTAGCTCCATTTCTGAATCTCTGTTTCTCAGTCAGAAAAGTGGGCACAATACCGGTGTTGCAATGTTGTGAAAATGAGAGATATTAACCATGGCACATGGTGACCTATTATAGTTGTAGATTATAACTTAGCTGTTGGCTCTTAGGTGGACAATTATTCTCTTCCCTTCTTTCTTCATTTCCCAGATGACAGCTCTCTCATGTACAAAATAGATGGGTGGTGAACTTCATGGTTCCTGAAGCTACTTCTAGTAATGCCATCTTAAAATTATGGCAGCAACACTGACCTGGGTAAGTGTTTACAGATTTCTCAACACTTTCATAGAAATCAGCTTAAGCCACCCTCATGAAGATTTTATTATAGTCCCTTAGACATATCAGGAAACTGGGGCTCAGAGAGGTTAAGGGCATTGGTCCAGGTTGCAGAGAAAGGAGTAACAGCATCAGGCCTGGGGCTGGCTTTCCACATGTTAAGTCCAGTACTCCAAAACATTATCACCAGGGATCCTAACACTCTTGGTTCTGGAACACCATACTGTCTCTCTGCTCTAAGATGTGACTTAATGACACTCACCATACAGATGATGGCGTTTAGAGGGCAGATATGTATACATTTACTATCGCTGAAGTTCTAGAGTGGCATGGCACTAAAATGGAACTAGGAGTCAGAAGAGCTGGGCAATCCAACAGAGAAATTTCTAGGCAAGTTGTTGAACCTCGCAGAGTCTGCTTCCTCATTTGTGAAACAAGGACCATAACGCCTCATGGAGTTGTTGGGTAGATGAAATGGGACACACGGTGGGTCACAGAATATGCACATGGAAGATGTCTATTACTTATTATTTATAAAGTACTTAATTCTTTATGTCCTCACCTTTTCACCTTACTTCAGCCCTGCCTGTCTTCCATCCCCACCCATAACCACCTCATCCCTACCCGTTAGTGGCTTCCTCAGACACCTCCCACCTTACCTCTCATTCCACTTACTGAACCGTGACAGTGGCAATGCTATCAGCACCAACAGGATCTCAGGGAAAAGAGAGGGCCAGGTCCTAGCCTGCTGCTAACTCTGGCATCAGATCTGTGTGTTGTGGAGGGCAGGATTTGGAATGGATGAGGAGAGGGTCAGAAGGAAGAGGCATGAGGTGGAGATAGAAGTAAATTCATAGCCTACTAGGGGCTTTTGTTTCTTCAATCACTCTTAGGTTCCATTTGCCTTGAGAATCAGGAGGCTCATGGAAACAGAGGCTTAGGAGCTTCAAGGATAGAGCAGTGTCTCCACGACTCTCTCTAGAGTCCCAACACCATGTCTTTCTTCTTTACCCTCTCGCCTTCACCCCCAGGTCCTTCCCCCTTTGAAGGACCTCAAATGCCAGGTTGAGAAGCCTGTACTCTCTCCCAAGTTGATGTGGAAGTCATGGAAACCACAGAAAGTTTTTGAACCACGGGGAACAGGTCCGGGTGTCATAAAGATCACTATGGATCTGCATCCAGGAGAAAGAAATAGTTCAAGGGAAAGATAACGTGGCCTGAGCTGGAACAGTAGCTCTGGGGATAGAGAGGACAGGATATATTTAAGAAGTATTTGAACAGGGGTGCCTGGGTGGCTTAGTCGGTTGAGCGTCCGACTTCCACTTAGGTCATGATCTCGCGGTTCATGGGTTCGAGCCCCGCGTCGGGCTCTGTGCTGACTGCCAGCTCAGAGCCTGGAGCCTGTTCCAGTCTGTGACTCCCTCTCTCTCTGACCCTCCCCTGCTCACACTGTCTCTCTCTCTCTCCTAGAAATAAATAAAACATTAAAAAAAAAAAAAGAAGTATTTGAACAATGGGGCACTAGGGTGGCTCAGTTGATTTCAGCTCAGGTCATGATCTCATCGTTTGTGAGATCAAGCCCCACGGTGAGCTCTGTGCTAACAGCGTGGAGCCTGCTTGGGACTCTCTTCCTCTTCCTCTCTCTCTGCCTCTCCCCAACTCTCTCTCTCTCTCAAAATAAATAATAAATAAACTTAAAACAGAGGTATTTGAGCAATAAAAGACATTTCTATGGCAGACGGGATAAATTCCAAACCCCTTTGCCTGACATTTAAGGCTGTCCATGATTTTGCCCCACACCTGCCCTATCTCCACTGCTCCCTTCCCTAGCCTCTGCCATTCTTTGTCTACCAAAGAGAAAAGTACCTTTCCGTATATAGCCTTTACATTCCTGTCTCTGTATGTTTACTCAGGCCACTCCCCTTTTCATGGCATTCTTCTGCAACTCTCCCTTCTGCCCACATTCAAATCCTGTCTCTCAGAATTTCTGAGTCCACGTCAAATTTAACTTCCTTCAGGTGATCCTTCAGGAATCCTTCAGATTCCTGTCCAGGATCTCCACAACCAGAAAGAAGTTTCCTTTCCAGGACTCTCTTAAGCACCCCTATATGTCCATCTCTTTTAGGGCAATGTCTCAGACAAACTCCCTGACAACCAGCCTCCTGTCTATCCCTATTATTTCTGATCTGTTCAGGTGATCAACTCTTCAGCTGAAAAAAAAAAATAACTATTTTTCTGCCTCATGTACATCCAGGAGTGGCTCTATGACAAAGCTCTGGCCAGTAGGCCAGGTAAAAGAAAAATGCTATTAAAATACCGACAGCAAATAAAAGCCTATTCAGCCTTTACCACACTTTCTTTACCATCAAAATTGAGCTCTGAAGGTCTGTTTTCTGCATATGATCCTAGCTAATGGAATTCCAGAGCCTGGTTTTAAAAAAAATAAGTTTTCATAATAAAGGAAACAAGTCTCAGAAAGAATTGAAAAAGATGTTCACTTCCCCTGAAGCTATAAATCAAAAGATATTGTTCTGTGTTATAAAAGGGCTCAAGGAATCTGATTTGATATTGTACAAAAACGAGAATGTTTATAAGAATATAATTTATATTCTCCATTGCAATATACAGTTTTGTATGAATATTCATGACTGTTACTGACTTGTTCTGTTCTCTGTTGATACAAATCCGCCCTTGGAAGAACAATTTAAACAAAGTGGTCTTATGAGACTCTAAAGACATTAGAAATTATTCCATGTCTTATGGAAATGATATCCAAATAAAATGGAATTCTGACCAGTTGTCTTACTTGATAATTTCTTGCTCCGGTAACAATAACATTATAACTGACAGCTCTGTTTTCTTAAATTGTATACCTATCTGTTAGGATTGTACTCTTCTCTTCTCCCAAATGTATGATGCAAAATAAAAACCTTGGGCTCTGCTCAATTTACTATTAAGCAAATATTTTGAGACTTATTTTCTTAAAATACCAACCATGCTGAAGGCTTTGGTGAGTTCTGCTTTTCTGATATTAGCACCACTTTGTTGTTGCTTTCTTCTCTTTCCCTTTCTCTCTTGCTCCTCCTCCTCTTTCTTGGAATATGGATGTGATGCTGGAGGTGGAGCAGCCATCTGGTAACCATGAGATAGCCATAAGGATCAAAGCCACAGATTGAGGATGTTGTTGACAATAGCCTGAGAGCTCTGGTCTCCTGCCAGCCTGATGGAGCCGCTACATTCACCACGCACAGCCTACTGTTAATGCTTCCTCTTCATTTGGTTGTTGTTCTAGTTGGGAAACTGATGAAATATCCTACTCGGGGAACTATCCAAGGGTGAGATCCTTGAGAGAAAGCCCTTCATCAAACAGATCTTTGTGTCCTCCACAGTGCTTAGAAAGGTTCTTGTCTGATAAATATTCACTGAAGAAAAATGTACAGGCACAAATCATAATGATTTTCCAACTATTCGTTTCCAGTTTAATTCCACTATGGTTAGAGAAAATACTTTATACGACTTCAATTCATTTAAATTTGTTGAGACTTGCTTTATAGCTCAGAATATATTCTAAGTGTTCCATGAGCCCTTGAATAGAATATGTATTCTATTATTGGATGGACTATTCTAATAAATGTCACTTAAGTCAATTTGGTTGATGGTATCTATATCCTCACTAATTTTTTCATCTCGTTGCTCAGTTCCTGAAAAAGGAGAGTTGAACTGACTAGTTCTTACTTCAGGTAGATTGTTTTTTTTTTTTAATTTTTGAAATTAAAAATTCTAGTTAGAAATTAATTCTCAGAAGCTAATTGGATATAGTGATTTATTTACAACCTCGGATCGAAGACTTTGGAGAGCTCTGTGGTGGCTCCAGATCCGGCTTTGCAGGTTACACGCTGGAAATTTTAGGCAAGAGCTGTTTCCTCTTTGGTTCTCCTCCCCCATTTCCCCATCTATAAAATAAGGTGTTTTAGCCCAATGTGTAATGATCCTTCTGACTTCAAATTTCTGATATCTCCCAATTCTCATTCCCTTCTCCAGGGCCTGGCACAGCCATGGCTTGTCTCCACGGGGAGCCTCTTTCCCCTCCCGCTAAACTTTTATCTCCTTTTCCAGACTCACCCCCTCGTCTTGGGTTCCCACAGGCCAACCAGGACCCACCGCAGCAGGTCTCCGCTTGGCTACTTCCCCGACGACTGGCTGACTCGCCATCCACGGTAACTTCCTGTTCCCATAGGGAACGAACTGATTGGCTGATTTAAAGCACCCACTGACGCGTGGAACAAGCATGTGTACAACTACTGGTGACTCACCAGGAAGGGACGAAGGGAGAGGAAGGCTAACCCATCAGCTGACTCAGAACGAGTTCAGTTGGCCGCCGGGGAGTCCTCGTCCTCCCCAACGTCCACTAGCCACAGGTCACGTGAGGGTGCCGCCCCGCGGAGCCCCGCCCCTCAGGCCCTGCCAGTGGGCACACGTGAATCCGCCGGAGCCAATCAGGGCCTAACCACGCGCGAGGGTGCTGCTGGGACGGGGAGGGACCGTGAAGGGGAACCCTGAGGTCTCCGAGTCGGAGGCAATCTGGAGGAATCGACACTTCGTTTATCTTTTTTTTTTTTTTTTTTTAATTTTTTTTTTTTTTTTTTTTTCTAGGAGAGAGAGAGAGAGCGTGAGCAGGGGAGGGTCAGAGAGACAGGGAGATACAGACTCTGAAATAGGCTTCAGGCTCTGAGCTGGCAGTCAGCACAGAGCCCGATGCGGGGCTCGAACCCAGGAACCGCGAGATCATGACCTAAGCGAAAGTCGGACGCTTAACCGACTAAGCCACCCAGGCGCCCCATCACACTTCGTTTATCTTGGGCCGGAGGTTATAGACCCCTACCAGCCCCGTGGACTGCAGGCCTAACCAGCCTTTAAGGGACCCTCCTTCCTCAAGCCGGTACTGAGGGCAAGCAGGTGATGGGCTGTGAATTGAAAGCCATCGACCAAGGAACAAGGGTCATGTGCTCGACCCTCAGGGCTGACCAGGAGGCATCTTGTGCCCCATTTCCCTTCCTGTAAGCGAGGTCCTTATCACGAACAAAGCGAGAAAACGAGAAAACGTGAGGAAGACCCAGCTTTCCATTCTCTTGTCAAAACCCATCCCCAACCTGTTCCCAACCCAATTCCCATCCTCTATCCCAGTTCTTGTCTAGATGGCATTCTCTGCTCCTGAGGAGCACGCTTCCCAAAGTTACAGAGCACACGAGGAAATAACCCTCTGTGAGTGAGGCCCTGAAAGATCTGGCACCTCGGGAGCTCACCCTTCCACCTGAGCTCCAGGGCACAGACCATCCCTGGGCTCTTAGACTCCCTAAACTTCTCCCGTCGCAGAGCCTAGAATCTGCTGTCCCTCTGAGCAACCCCTGATAATCCTTTCGGTCTCTCAGCGCAAATGTCACTTTCTCAGGCCCTACTCTGATTCTCTAATCCAAACTGGGTTCTTTCCCTGGTCCCTCATACTTTCTCATAGTATTATATCCTTTTTCTTCTTAGCTCTTGTCAACATTTTAAGCTGCAGTTTTGTGTTTATTTCTCCATTGTCTGTGTATGTGTGTAGATCACGAGCCCCACGGAGGCAGGGCCTGTCTGGTTCACACTATCCGGCACAAGGTGGATGCTCATATTTCTGTGGAATGTGTGAACTGTATGCCAAAGAAGCGTCCCTGCATTAGGGCTTATATAAACATCTGCTCTTGAGTACAGGATGACCATCGCATTGGTGCTGGATGGAGAACCACTGGATTTACGCACAAATAATGCCTCGGGGAAGAAATGACCCTTTTTTGCAACCTCTAAAAATTACCAGCATCTGGCTCCTGAAAGGAAGGATGTCATCCATTCAGAGGGGAACAATACACAGCCATAGTCCATCCTTATGCCAGATCCCTGTTCTCATTTCTTGTGTGCCTGCCTTCCAGCCAAGAGATACTGCACTAACCTCTTAACCAGGCTCTTTGCCTCCAGTCTTCTATCTTCTAAGTTGAATAACTACTCCTAGAATGATTTTACTATGTATGTATGTTATGTATGTATTCTTTGCTTCAAACCTTGCAACAGATTATCATTCATTCATCCATTCAATTATTCAACAAACATTTTCAAGAGTCTATTATATTTTAGGAGCCATTCTAGGTGCTGGTGGTTCATATAGAAAACCAGACAGACAAGATCCCTGTTCTTGTGGAACGTACATTCTAAGGGAATCGGGATTAATAGCCTACGAGATAAAGCTCCAATGACTTATCTTGGAATTCAGGGATGGTCTTTGTGTCTTTTCTCCAACTGCACCTCCGGATACTACTTTTCACTCACTCTCTACCCACGTATCCCTCAGGTGAGGATACTGAAGTTCAAAGGGGGCAGGGGTGAAGGTCTTATCCAAAGACATATAGCCACTGGGCATGAAAGTTGGGATTCAATCCATATAGAATGGGTCCAAAGCCTGGTGCTTTGTATGTATATTCCAAGTTCTGGGCATACAATAGGGGCTCAAAACTACTTCTGGACAATAGTCTCACATTTATTTTTCCTTCCTTTGACACCATCCCAGGCCAGAGCATACTTCTCTGGTTAACCTGAACAACAGATCATAGAGTTTGCTTTCAAAGTTTCCAAGATCAGGTCCCAGAGTAACTGTTCAATGGAGAGCCAGTCAGTGTGAGGGACAGGTGGGGCCTTGAGAGGGCTTTGTGAGCTGAGGAGACTCCTGGGATCCCGGTTTGTTATAGACTCCAGGATTCTGTGGACTTTGGTAATCCCACAGATATTGGAGACTGCAGGTAGGCACATAGTTTTCATAGGCTTCATGAGCTCTGGTTTACCTTGCTTTTTCTGGAAGTTTAAGGTACGTGGTGCTAGAGAAAGGCAAAGAAAGAAGAATGTTGGAATAAGTCTAGAAGTGAGGTATCCAATTCTTTTTTTTTTTTTTTCACAAATAGTTTATTGTCAAGCTGTTTTCCATATAACACCCAGTGCTCATCCCCACAAGTGCCCTCTTCCATGCCCATCTCCCCCTTCCCCCACACCCATCAGTCCTCGGTTTGTTCTCAGCATTCAAGTGAGGTATCCAATTCTTAAATGGACAGAATCCTAGGTCTCCCTGTGAGCACAGAATTACAGCAACGTGGAGCAGGCATTGTCGTCACCTTTTCTCAGAACCCCATGATCTGCAAACCTGTCTTCTCTCACTGTACCTTCCTGTGCATTCCCAGCACTAGGAGCCACCTGATGTTCCCCAGAGTCTTCTGGGGAGTTCTGCCTGACTTCCCCAGGGAGGGTCAGTCCCTCCCTCCTCAACCACAACCCCTGTCTCAGCCCTGTTGCTGCAAGGCTGCCTTCCCACCAGCCAGCTTGCTCTCTGAGGACAGGGGCCTGAGTCTGACCCATTTCTGAGGCCCCGGCATTGCCCAGCATGGGGGTTGGGAGATACTGCAGGATATCTTGGTGGAATTTAACAGCTGCATGGTTTGTCCACAAAAGGACACCAGCTTCTGGTGCAGGGCTACAGGAGGGCAGCAGAGCATTTCCAGTCCTAGAGAACTCGAAATGGTACATAACAGTGAGGCCTGCCTCTTCCAAGCCCTGCTGAGGATATGGGGTGCAAGGTAAATGAAGGAATACCTTGGCTTTGGTCTGCTCTCCAAGCACTTCAGGCTAACTTGGGCCTATGGTATCTACATACCATGTTGACCACAGTCTACCAAACGCTCAGAGACCAAAGCCTTTGGTTTCTATTCTGATGCCACAAACACTGTTAGGGGTTCTTTCAACCCTGGTCTCAATGGGGACTCAGTGTAAAGGGGTGTGTGTGTGTGTGTGTGTGTGTGTGTACACATTGCTGATTCTAATTATCCTTAAGAGTTATTTCTCTTAATTTTCATCCTTCTTCCCCTCTGTGGGCCTTGGCTTCACCATCTATAAAATAATCTGCAAGCACATTCTGGCATTCTAGATGCCCTATAGGACTGATGGTGGTGACTCCTTTAAACACTGTATGTGCCTCTCCTCTTGAGTCTTATTGCCATTATGCTGATCAACTAGACTCTAGACACAATGGGTACCCACCAATATCTGGCTCTCTGAAGATGGAGTGATCGCGGATTTTTCTGGCTCTTTAGGCTTCAGAGACATCTTGGGTTCTTGGCATGCTCTGACTTTTGGGCTCTTTTCTGCTTTGACTGCTGCAATTTTCTTTACCAGTTTCCTTCTGATATGTTTCATTCTAAGAAAATGACCCCCCTCCCCCGATCAGTTCTGGCTCTCTGTCCCCCCACCCCCAGTGGGCTCTGGTCTTGACCGGAAGTTTTGGTTAGCTTCAATGACACCACTGGCTTGCTGTGTTATCTAGGGCAAGCCACACAACCTCTCTGGGAATTGGTTTTGTCCTCTGTACAATTGGGAAACCTCGCTTATTGTGGCTCTTCTTTCTCACCCCTGATAGCCAGTTAGTCCCAAGTACCATCATCTCTCTGACTGCCCCTCATCACTTACCCAGCCCACACTGGGCTCTTTGCTGTGTAGTCTTCCTGCCTGGCCTCATGCCTCTGGCTCTTGCCCTCTGCTCTGTGTACAGACACCCTGCACTAGGAGCTTTTCTTCCCAGCTTAGCACTGTTCCATGGCTCCCAACTGAGGATCAAGTCCAAGATACTTTGACTGGCCAGAGGCCTCCCTGTGCCAAGCTCTCTGGCCTGACCTCTGGCCTCCTTACTCTGGGCTTCTAGCCAAAACAATTAGCCAAGTTTCAAGAGTCTTTATGAACTAACACCAAGAAGCTTTTTCAACTTCATGTTTAGCCATTCCCTGTCACTCTCAATGCACCTGACATTGCGCAGAGACACCGGCAATTCCTCAAATGTGTCTCTGGGGTCTGCATATACTACTTTCCACCCAGCAAATGAGCACTCAGCCCCTCAGGACCACTTCAGACAGCACCCTGGGGAGCTCTGCTGGCTTTTCCGTGGCTGCCACTTCCTCTTTTGCTTTCTCCTTTATGAAATTCACTGAAATTTCCCTTGGGCCTTGTTTGTGGCTCAGCATAGTCCTGGATGGCCCTGGACTGTGGTGACCATGTTTGGTGCCTCCTTCCCTTGCTAGACCCTTAGCTCCTTGGGGCCAACCGTTCTGTCTTTCCCTTCCCCTGCCAGCACTGAGGCCAGGGCCTGCTGGGAATGGTTTTAGCCCTGGTGCTCACATGAGTGGGATGAGGCAGAAGAACAGAAGTGCAGCTGCAATGGCTCCATAGACCACACCCTGGATCAGCCCTTCCATGAAAGTCTGGGGAAGAAAAGAACTCTTTCCTGGAAGAAGAGAGCATGTGAGACAGGCTTCTCTCCTGAGAGCCTGGAGTCAGAGTCTGAGCTCTGCACCCTCCCCATCCCACTTCCTCACCCAGGCACTGTGCCCCCTCTACCCTCACTTGGCATCAATAGGATGCTCAAAGCATGGGTTCCATTTTGGTTCTTCCCCTCACAGAGAAGGCTCGTGCTCATTTTTGGCTGCTCTGTCAGGCTGATGGTGCTGTTGGCCCAGGGGGCGATTATGGTGGAAGTCACCTGGACACTGCTATCCACACTGTTCACACCCACGGGAGCCCCTCCCATCCACCACTGCACAGAGGGTGTGGGGATCCCATAGAAGGAACAGCTGCACAGAAGAGTCTTCTCCAAGGAACAGGAAGAATAGAGCAGGCTGGCAGGTGCTGTGGGGAAGAGGGTCAGCAATCAGCAAGCATCCTGACTTCCTGACTTCCACTTCCTCCAGGACCCAGCCTTCTCCTTATTCATGACTTCCAAGGAGCTTCCAAAAGACTTTCTGGAAGCCCAGAGGAGCTGGGCTTCACAGACAAGCTTCCCTTCATTCTTTCCCCTCACCTGGCCTCAGAGTGAACGTTGGACCTGACTAATGGCAAGGGAACTTTCTGAGAATCTACACTGCCTCTGAGCCCTTACCTGACCCCCACCCCCACCCCCAGACTCTTCCTTCCATCCCTCAGGCTCTGCTCCTTCCCAGCTCCATCTGTGATCAAGTTCTCCCACTCTCTTTTACTGTCCAGATGCTGTTGGGCAAGTCACTTCCCCTCTCTTTGCTCTTTCCCAGTTTGGAAAATAGGGGTATTCGCTGAACCTGTATCATGCTATCATCAATGTAAGTATAAATGCCCTGGGGCACCTGGGTGAATTGGTTTTGGCTCAGGTCATGATCTCACAGTTTGTGAGTTCGAGCCCCACACTGAGCTGTGCGTTGACAACGTGGAGTCTGCTTGGGATTCTCTCTCTACCTCTCTCCCTCTCTCCCTCTCTCTCTGCACCCCACCCCCCAAAATAAATAAACTTAAAAAAAAGAATGAATGCCCGGCAGTTGGCAGTGTTCCTAGCTGAGTACATGGTAAAGAGTTCCCCATTCAATAAATAGAACACTTTGCTAGATTTTCTTCTTCCCAGTCCCAAGTGGCCTTGGAGCACTCATCCTCAGCAGAGGTCACTATGGCCCTTTCTGGGTAAGAACACTGAGCCTGCTTCATGCTACACAGAACAGGTGGGATATGGTATCCACTTGGTGACTTTTGTCAGTTAATAGGGAACAGTTACCCTCTTCAAGGTCTCTAATGAGGAATCAGTTCTTAATATTACTGACAATGCATATATTGTCACTGGGAGTTGTTTGAGATTACTGGATAAACGGTAGCCTTTGATCTTGGACTTTACATCTGGGTCACACAGGGGCGGGGGAGAGGAGTTTGCAGGGATTCTCTCTCACTGCTGTCCTCTGGATTATGTATTTTTACCATCTGAGAAAGCATGCCTGTGGACAGTTACTGACAAACCCAGGAAAACTGACTAACTCTGGGTCTTCCAGCATTTTGTGCTCTCATACGTTCAACCTCCCTGGCTGAGCGCCCACTCTCACCCCTAACTCCGCTCCCTGGCTCAATCTGCTCTTCAGGACCCGACACACAGATGTCTAATCTGTGTTGGTTATTTGGTACCTTACACCCTTATGTCCTCTTCTGAGACCCTGTAGCCCAGCTCACCCTGGTCCTGGCACCTCAGACACCTCCAGCGCTGCCTCTCGCCACTACTCACCCATCTGCAGCAGCAATGGTCCTCAGGGAGAGGAGGGGCCCAGGGTCTTTGCCTCAGCTGGCTCTCACATCAGAGCCATGTGGTTCAGGAGGGATGAGATGGCGAATAACTGAAAGAGGATGTGGGTGGGAGAATAGAAAGTATTCTTAGCAAGCTAGGGGCTTGTGTCTCAGGTCATCCTGGAGGTCTGTCCATCCTCAGAAGCCGAAATTACACGGGGTGAGATGTTCGAGAGCATCTAGGGACAGGAAGCATCCCTATAGCCTCTGGGAGACCCCAATGCCACATCTCTTTCTCTCTCCCCTGGTCTTTCCCTCCCAGACCCAGCCCACTTGGGAGAAACTCAGTTACCATATCCCTTGGGTTCTGTCTTAAAGCAAATAGGGTTTCATGGAAAGGCTGTGTATCTCAGGGGGACAGGACCAGTCTGGGCATTCCCATAGGAGCCACAAGAGGAACTGCCTAGAACAGGAGCGACTCAGGCCAGTGGCCAGGGAGGAGTGATGGTCCGGAAAGAAAGACATGCTTGAGTTGGTATGTGGGCCATGAGGGATGGAGAGGATGGGACAGCTTTCTTTCTTTCTTTTTAAGTTTATTTATTTCTGAGAGAGAGAGAGGGAGAGAGAGCACATGTGGGGGAAGGGCAGAGAGAGAGGGGAACAGAGGCTCTGAAGAAGGCTCTGCACCAACAGCAGTGAGCTGGATGCAAGGCTCAAACTCACAAACCGTGAGATCATGACCTGAGCCAAAGTCAGACGCTCAACTGACTGAGCCACCCAGGTGCCCCAAGGAGGGGACAGCCTTAGATCCTTTGGGAAAATGGAAATGGACAGGAACTCCTACTGCTGATAGGATAAGTTCCAAACTTCTTTGCTTTGCAAATGCGATTCTCCACAATTTTGCCTCCCCCTTGCTTTCTGCCCCACCCCCTGTGCCTTTCCCAACATTTTCCACACCAAAGGGAAAGTGCTGCCTTCTCCAGTGTTCACCTTACACATCGCTCCCTTTTCATAGCTTTTCCTCTGGCAACTCTGCTCCGCGCACCTTCAAACCTACTTCAGTTTCAAAGCTGAGTTCAGTGCCACTTCCTGCATCTCCTGATCTCTGTGCCAGGTCAGAAGTGCAGAAATCTCTCCCTTTCCAGAAGGACCCAAGTATTTCCTTTGTAGTTTCTTGAGGAAAGAGTCCGTTTTTCCCTCCTAGTGGAGTTGTTTTATGCAGCCAAACAACAACTATCCACCCTGCTCTTCATTACTAACAAACCCAACTTTGTTTATGGGTGCGTTGGTGCAAGTTAAAGCACTGTTTTGTCCTCCTTTGCAGTTAACTGGTGGCAGCCGACATTGTTCTATTGGAAGTGGGCTGGGGTTCCTGGGAAAGTCTTCCTTTCCTGATACTGTCATTTCCTTCTTCCTTGCCACTTTCTTCTCCTTCCTCCCTAGAATATGGATGTGATCCTGGAGGTAGAACAGCCATTTGGCAGCCATGAGGTGACTACGAGGACGAACACCACTCGTGAAGGATATTCTAGCAGAACAGTTTTGAGGAGCCCAATCCCTGATGGTTACACCAGCCTATCTCTGTACATCTCTTTGGGTGAGGAAGACAAACTCTTATTTGGTTAGGTCACTCTAGTTGGGAAGCTAATGAAATATTTTAGCAGAGGATCTGCCTGAGACTGAGCCCTTTAAGGGAAGGCCCTACATCAAACAGACCCTTGTGACCTCAGAAGAGCTTAGAAAATGACCTTGCTTGGGGTGCCTGGGTGGCTCAGTGGGTTAAACATCTGGCTCTTTTTTTTTTTTAAGTTCATTTATTTTGAGGGAGAGAGAGAGAGAGAGAATCCCAAGCAGGCTGCATGTGGACAGCTCGGAGCCCAACGTGGGGCTCCAACTCACAGACTGTTAGATTGTGACCTGAGCCAAAATCAAGAGACGGGCACTTAACAAACTGAGCCACCCAGGCACCCCAAGGGTCCTACCCTTGATCTTGGCTCAGGTCACAATCTCACAGTTTGTGAGAGCGAGCCCTGTGTCGGGCTCTGTGCGGACGGTGCAGAGCTTACTTGGGATTCTCTCTCTCCCTCTCGATCTGCTCCTTCCCCCTTCAAAATAAATAAGTAAACATTAAAAAAGAAAGAAAGAAAACGACCTTGTTTTATAGTCACTGATAAAATATTCACCTGTCCATCTTGTCTTTCCTCAAACTATCAGGGGTGGTGTGGTGTGGGGGGAATAGTTTAAATAAAGAGTCGACTTAAGAGCAGGGACCCTGGATTTGAGCACTGATTATATAAGTTATGTCACTGATTCACTGGAGGACCACAGACAAATCCTTTCCTTCTCTGGGCCATGAGTCCTTAATTTCTGAGTAAATTCCTGGAAAAGGCAGGATGAGGGGAAGTGTCCCTAGTCTGTAACACCTTGTGGCAGACGCTGCTGGCTTCTGGCCCAGGAGGTATCCCCACACCATTATCCCTGTTGTCTCCACTACAGAGACCAAAAATAATAAATATTACTGTTCCTAGGTTTCCTCATGTGAATGTCCCCCTAGTCGGGTGACAACAGTTTTGGTCAAGGAAAAATAAAACAGCCTTTCCAACGATATTGATATTTTACTGTTCAGAAAGGTCACTCAAACCTAGAAGGGAAAAAGAAAGCAAAACCCTAAAATTGAACACAAACAAGATCTAGTAAACAAATTAAAACAATGATAACAGAACCATCCTGAAAGAATATCTACTTGAAGTAACCTTGGAATGCAGTGCTCTGACGGTACTGTCTTAAGGGAGACAAGCTATCAATACAAACACTTGGCTTAAAAGAACAAATTCTATTTCCATATTCTGTTCATTGAAAGAGCCTAGAAGTAATGGCATATCCCTAGTGATAAACATGCCTAGCACCTATGTCGTGGTTTCTAAACAATATCCATCAGTGGGATGGAGCCTGCGTAAACCAGCTTTAAAAAGCTGATTATTAAATTTTCAAAAATGTTACAAGCTGGTTGTCAAACACAGCCATTATTAAAAATTAAGCTGTATAAACTTATAAACAAATCATATTAAAAACAAAGGTAATAAGCACTCAAAACGGATTACTTCATGATTTTTCTATTGCATTTTACAGTTATCTGTGTCCTTGAGGTTGTTCACACCGTATTGTATCTGTGTGATGGAAATACCACATAACGGTGTGCTACTGTATCTCTTCTTAACTCTATATGATGATGAGTTGGTGGCTTGAAACTGTCTCCAGTGAGAGTTTCTACACAGCAGACGTTGGCAATACTACAATTCAGGGTTTCTTTTTCCCTTTGGAGATCCGTTTAGTAAATATTTACTAGCATACCATTGTTAATATTTCCCACTCAAAGGAACCCATTCATGTTGAAACAGCCTTCCATAAACCAAGCAGCTCTTTATTGGTCAATTGAGAGCGACTCACTGTCACCACCCAAGTGGCAGCTCTCCAGGTGGTAAAAGGAAAAGAAAGAGGTCACCTGCTCACAAATACGGTGCCTACCTCCTCACATTCCCACGGTCCCACGTTCCTCTATAAACCATTTCCATGTATTACTGAACTCTTCTGGACCTGGTCTTCCTTATTAGCACGTGTGTCCAACATTACCAAAGGTATCATGGGTATTTCAGGTTTCAGGATTATTTTACTTCCCTCAGTCCTATGGGCAGTTTCCATCAGAGTTCAATAGCCAGCTAGTTGTACGTCTCTCAAATGGAAATTTCCTGATTAAAAAAAAAAAAAAAAAATCCCAGTGGCTGCCACGGGGTGGTGCTCGCTGGCTATTGCCATAAAATGCAGTCTGCATAAAGACTCCAAGACTTCACTCTAGTGGTATTATGGTTAGGAGTTGGCCATATTCCCAAATGTAGAATATGTGTCACCCAAAATCTAAATCATTCAAACGCTGGCTTCTGATATGTTGTTTTTTTTCCCCCCACCGGGTATCCTATATTTTTCTAATTAACAACCTGTGTGGGCTTGGGCAATTTTATTGGTTCCCATTTAGCATATGCTGGCTGAAGGGAGGATTTACATGCCTCCTGTTTCATAATAGTAGGTAAGGGAGGTGTTTCCCAGTCAGGCGCAGTATGTACGTACATTCAGATGAGGGAGGAGACACAATGGATTCACATAAAATCTGTTCAAGTATTATATTTTTCATCTAAACCTCCACTTTAACTCCCTTAATCCTTCTATTCCTGTATCTTCCCAATCTAACTATAACTCCCACTAGGACTCACAATGCATGGGGGCCCCAGCTTAAGGAATCCCAGAAGCATCTCTTCTCATGACCATTTTACCACAAATGTGCATGTGGCTTTGAGTCTCTGGCTGGGCATGGAGCCAATGAACCCAGGCCCTTTTACCAATCATCATCTTTTATTTCTTTTAAAGAATATTTATTTATTTTGAGAGAGCAAGCACACATTGGGGACAGGCAGAGAGAGAAGGAGAGAGAGAATTCCAAGCAGGTCCTGCACTGTCAGTGCAGAGCTGGACTCCGGGCTTGATCCCACAAACTGCAAGATCATGACCTGAGCTGAAGTCAAGAGTAGGTTGCTCAAACAACTGAACCACCCACGCACCCCTGACCAATCATCATATTGATTAAATCATGGACCATGACCACAAGCAACTTGAAGTTCAGGTCCCAGTGTCATAGTTGCCTTTGGGCTTGTGAAATTCTTCCACACTAGGGCAACTAGAACAGATTTTATTGGGATCCTTCAAAGTTGGGGGGATATCTGAGGGTCCACCCAAACTCCAAGAGCACTGCACTGAGACCTTTGTTTTGAGCCCATCAATTTCCATTTTATTCATTCAGTTTATTTTTTTAATGTTTACTTTTGAGAGAGAGAGAGAACATGAGCAGGGGAGGGGCAGAGAGAGAGGGAGACACAGAATCTGAAGCAGATTCCAGGCTCTGAGCTGGCAGCACAGAACCTGACGTGGGGCTCACACTTACAAACCATGAGATCATGACCTGAGCCAAAGTTGGAGGCTTAACTGACTGAGTCACCGAGGTGCCCTTATTCATTCAATTTCTTCATAACTGTTTAAAGATTTTCCTCTCTGTTGAGATGAGTCCCTTTGACACTCCCTTTATCTTTCTCCATTGTCTTGTGAATCACTTTAATTTTCTTGGCTACCTATTGTTCCAGTGGTAGCCTTGAGACCAGCAGCCATAGCTCAGACTGGACAGAACCCAAGCTTGGACTAGCATTAGGATCCACTCAGCTCTTTTACTTTCATTATATCTTTTACAGATAAAAGCAGCCAAGGGATTGTTATATTTAGCTTGTTTCTTGAGATTTTGAATTTCCTTATGCATCTAGTGAGTCAACTTTTTCAGAGCTGGATCCATAATTTAAAAAACCAAAAAACATTGGTAACTTTAACTTCCTGTAACTAACTGCAGAACAGGTGTATTTTCATGCTCATGAGTGACTTTGGGGACATACAGGAATGAAAGGTTCCTCATCCCCTGATTTCACATCTTTGCTCTCCCCAAACCATATGTATCACTGAGTTAAGGTTCTCACAAACCTCATTTCTGAGGCCAACTGCAAAATTAGGGAACAGTTCCAAAAACATACCCTCACTTTTTTTTTAATGTTTACTTATTTTTGAGAGAGAGAGAGAGAGATACAGAGTGAGAGGGGGGAAAGGAAAGAGAGAGAGGGAGACACCAAATGTGAAGCAGGCTCCAGGCTCTGAGTCTTCAGCACAGAGCCCAATGTGGGGCTCAAACTCGCAAACCATGAGATCATGACCTGAGCTGAAGTCAGAAGCTTACCGACTGAGTCACTCTTTGGGCTCTCTAAAACCACCCTCACTTCTAAAGGGAATGCCAGCTTCCCTATTTTTTGCCCCTGCTTCCAGCTCAGAACCAAAGTAGACTCTGCTCCCCAATTCAATCACATGAGATACTCCCACCCCTCCCTCCCTCCCTCCCTCCCTCCCTTCCTTCCTTCCTTCCTTCCTTCGAGAGAGAGAGAGAGAGAGAGAGAGAGAGAGAGAGAGAGAGAGCCACAGGGCAGAGGGAGAGAAAGAGAATCTTAATCTTAAGGCATGCCTGGAGCCTGTCACAAGGGCTTGATCCCATGACCCTGGGATCATGACCTGAGCCAAAACCAAGAGTCAGATGCTCAACTGACTGAGCTACCCAAGCGCCCCTAAATTGCCCCTACTTCTAATTAGCTAACCTCCAGCTTCCCCATAATAACAATCTCCAATCAGACCCTATCTGAAATCCGTCTCTTTATCCACTATGCTGCTTCCCTTTGAGTTGTTGCCAAATGCAAGTGATGGTGGCTGACTCTGCTGCTACAGCAAACTCTGAATAAGTAACTTGTTTGTTCTCATTTGGGTCATCTTTTCTTGTTTCCAGGAACCCTGAGGAATTAAGTCTTACAGTTTCCTCAAACTGAAGCTCAAGTAAAGAAGTGATTTTCCCAGAGCATTGATCCAGTGTAGTTAGAGATGGATTTAAAACTCAAGTTCCTCTTGCTCCACATCAACCTTCCAAGAAGCAGAAAAATGTATAAACTACCTACATTCTTTGGCCTGTAGGCAACAGAGCAAGGGTAAAAAGTAATATTAAAAGTTCAAACATCCTTGGTCTCATCTCAGAAAAAGGAAAAAAAAAAAACCACCAATCACCTAAAACTTAAGAAACATGTCTCTAAATCAAATGAAATAGTACCTAGGAAGAAATCAAGAGTCTAAACCTACGAGTCCTTTGTGACTACTCTCTTTTCTCTCATGGCCGGCAGCCATGTTGGAAAATCCTGTGGGCACTGCTTTCAAAATACACTCAAGGGGCACCTGGGTGGCTCCGTTGGTTAAGCGTCCGACTTTGGCTTAGGTCATGATCTCGTGGTTCGTGGGTTTGAGCTCCACATCAGGTTCTGTGCTGGCAGCTCAGAGCCTGGAACCTGCTTCAGATTCTGTGTCTTCGTCTCTGCCCCTCTTCTGCTCACACTCTATCTCTCTCTCCTTCAAAAATAAATACATTAAAAAACTTTTAAAAACACACACAAAAAACACAAAATACACTCAAAACCTCACCACTTCTCGTCACCTCCACTGCTGCCACCCTGGCCCAAGCCACCAGCCTCACTCACCCAGACCACTGCAGGGACCTGCTCACTAGCCTTGCTGCTTTGCCTTAGTCCCCGTCCATTCCATTCCGTGTGTTGTGGCCAGAGGAAGCCTATCAACACCTCAGTAAGAGCCTGTCCCTTCTCTGCTCCAAACTCTCCAGTGGCTCTCACCTCCTTCGGAGTAAAAGCCAAAGCTCTGCATGAGGTAGCCCCTCTCCCTTTACCTCTCTGACCTCACTTCCTGCCACTCTACAGAGGCTCTGGTTTCTACTTCAAAGCACAGTCTGTGGGCACCTGGGTAGCTGAGTTGGCTAAGCATATGACTCTTGGTTTCCACTTGGGTCACAATCTCACAGTCTGTGAGATCAAGCCCTGCGTGGGGCTCTGCGCTGATAGGTTGGAGCCTGCTTGGGATTCTCTCTCTCTCTCTCTCTCTCTCTCCCTCTCTCTCTCTCTCCCTCTCTGCTCCCCACCCCAAAAAACGAATAAACATTAAAAAACAAACAAATAAACCACCATTTGGATGTTGGAATGAGCCCTGTCTGGGTCCTCCCCCAGGCTTTGCTAGTAAATCACTGAATAGACTTGGTCAAATATTTTCTTTCTTCTCTCTGGTTTTCCTTTGATTTCCTCATCTGTAACATGAGTGGGTTTTTATTTGAGGTTGAGTGATCCGTCTAGCTCTAAAATTCCAATTTCTTCTTGCCTTCCTCCTGTCAGGCTGTAGAGATACGGGGGATGACTCCTCATGCTCCCTCTTTTTTCCCTCCCCTTTATACTTCCTTTGCTCATCATTTTACCTTTGGCTCTTCTTCCAAGGGCTCCAGGATATTTTTCGTCCTCAGCACACTTCCGACCGTGTATGTCCTTGACAGAGTCTCAATCCTACAAAGGGCTTTTCCGACTTGCTGCGGGAACACCCACTTTTGGATGACTGGCCTACTTATGCGAACTGGAAAGCCGATTTTCTAGGGACGCCAAGGACTAACAGTGAAACTCATTAACCGGCTTACACTCGGGATAACCGAGAGACTAATGACCGAGCGCCTCACAAGGGGATTAATTTATTAAGAGGCGGATTCAGGGCGAGCATAATTAACAGACGAGCAGGGCTGGCTACGAAGTGGGTGGATTATCAGATTCACTGATTAATTGGTTTGCAAGGGGACCTGTTCGACTCATAAGGGCGCTAATCTGATCTTTAATCAACAGACCGCTTGGCGGGCTTATTAGACCGGTGACCCCCCCCTCCCCCCCCGGCTGCCCTTGAGGCCGACCTGGTGATCGACTTGGTGGCAGGCTGAACGCAGACAGGCTCCTGGCGAACTGACTGAGCCTCCGCAGACGAGCGATCCAAACTAGTCTCTGCCACCGACAGGCTCCAGGGGGCCTCTCAGGTGGGAGAACCGCCCTGGTGCCCAACCGACCCCCAGTGACTGCCGAGCCCAGGACCGTCTGACTGACAGGGAAGCCCCGTCTTCAGGGTAGCCCAGTTTCGGCCGTCTCAACGCCAAGCCGCTCACTCAACGGTAGCCAGGAAAGAGAAGAGGCCAGGAGAGGGCGTCGGACGCTCGTGCGCTTCCGTCGGTGGCGCGGGGAAGGCTGCAGCGCGGCTGGAGTCCCCGGGTCCTGCCTTCCCGCCTTGCCTGGGGCGTGGCTACCCTGAAGCCAATCAGCGGCTGCACGGGCGTATCCCACAACCAATCAGCGGCTGCACGGGCGTATCCCGCAACCAATCAGCGGCTGCACGCGCCCTTCCGCTGCAGCCAATCAAGGAGGCCGCTGAAGCTTGGCAATCCCTGGGAACAATCTTGAGAACTTGAACCAATCCGCACAGTGGGCGAACCCGTGGGCATGTGGGCGCCCGTCTTCTTCTGAGAGGCCCTTCTCGATGATGCTAATGAAAACTCTTCTACCCTCCCTGACTCTGCTGGCTCAAACTCCTCGATGCACTCGTTAAATACTTTCTTAGCCATTAAACGTTTTCAGGGGCCGCCTGGCTGGCTCAGTCAGGCGGGGCATCGACTCCTGATCTAGGGGGTGTGAGTCGGAGCCCCACATTGGGAGAAGACATTACCTAAAAATAAAATATTAAAAAAATTTGGGGGGGGGTGGCACCTGGATGGCTCAGTCGGTTGAGCATGGACTCCGGCTCAGGTCATGATCTCACTGTTCGTGGGTTCGAGCCCCGCGTCGGGCTCTGTGCTGACAGCTCAGAGCCTGGAGCCTCTTTCAGATTCTGTGTCTCCCTCTCTCTCTGACCCTCCCCTGCTCATGCTGCCACTCTCTCTCTCTCTCAGAAATAAATAAAGCATTAAAAAAAAATTTTTTTTTTCAGGAGTGCCTGGGTGGCTCAGCCAGTTGAGCCTCCTACTCTTGATTTCTGCTGGAATCTTGATCTCACGGTTAGTGGGTGGGTTAGAGCCCTGACTGCGGCTCTGTGCTGTCAGTAGGAGCCTGCTTGGGATTCTCTCCCTCTCTCTCTGCACCTCACCTGCTTGTGCTTGCTGACTCGCTCACTGTCTCTCTCAAAAATAAATAAAAATAAACATTAAAAAAAACATTTTTGGGACACCTGGGTAGCTCAGTTGGTTAAGCTTCTGATTCTTGGTTTCAGCTCAGGTTGTGATCTCAGGGTTCATGGGTTCAACCTGGAGTAGGGCTCTTCACTGTCAGTGTGGAGCCTGCTTGTGATGCTACCTCTCTCTCCCTCTCTCTCTGGCCCTCACTGGCTCATGCGCCCTCTCTCTCAAAATAAATAAATAAACTTAAATTTTTTTTTCAGAATACTTTTCGCTACTAAATTAAAGTTTTGCTTATAGTCTGGCTACTTCACTAGAATGTAAGCTCACTGTGGGCAGAGTTGTTCTGTTTTTTCAACGGGTTTACCACATGCTTGGTATAGTGAGGATATCTACTATTCACCAATAAGTTTTCCTTTAATTGTGAACAGACTCAAGGGACAGGAACTCAAAGTTTCATGTTAGGTGTATGTCTATTAGTTGGTCACATACTGCCAAAGAATTTTCTGAAGTGAATGAGCCAGCTCAAACTTGCGCCAGCAACCTATGAGAGTTGCAGATGCTTCACATCCTTGCCAACACGTGAAAACAGCTGATCTTTAATTTTAACCATTCTGGTATTTGTGTAATGATTCTTAATTGCAGTTTTAATTTGCACATCCCTGAGGGGTAATGTTATGTTTATGTTTTTTTTAATTGAAGTATAATCAATATACAGTGTTAAATTAGTTTTAGATGTACAATATAGTTATTTAATGCACACAGTGTGTTATCACCATAAGTGTACACACACAGTGCTCATCACCATAAGCATATATCTTAATCACCTTTATCTATTTCACTCATCCTCCCCTCTTGCAACCACTATTTTGTGCTTTGATTTAAGAGTCTACTCTTTTCTTCTTTTCTTTATTCATTTGTTGTGTTTCTTAAATATCACATATGAGTGAAATCATATGGTCTTTGTCTTTCTCTGTCTGATTTATTTCATTTAGCGTAATACACTTAGCTCCATGAAATTTGTTGCAAATGGCAAGATTTCATTCTGGTTTTTATGACTGAGTAATGTTCCATTGTATATATGTACCACATCTTCTTTATCCGTTCATCTACGAATGGACATTTTGGTTACTTCCATGTCTTCACTATTGTAAATAACACTACAATAAGCATAGCAGTTCACTTACTTTTTTAATGTTGGGTTTTTTTTTTTTAATTCTAGGAGAGAGAGAGAGACAGCATGAGGGGAGAGTCAGAGAGAGAGGGAGTCACAGACTCTGAAACAGGCTCCAGGCTCTGAGCTGGCAGTCAGCACAGAGCCCGACGCGGGGCTCGAACCCACGAACCGCGAGATCATGACCTGAGCGAAAGTCGGGCGCCTAACCGACGAAGCCACCCAGGCGCCCCCGTACTTTTTTAAATTAGTATTTTTGTTTTCTTTGGCTAAATACCCACTGTGGAATTCCTGGATATATGATAATTCTACGTTTAATTTTTTGAGGAAACTCCATACTGTTTTCCACAGTGGCTGCAGCCTTCTGCACTCTCACCAGCAAAGCACAAGGTTCCCAGCTTCTCCAAAACCTTATCAACCTTGTTTTTTCTGGTTTTGATAATAGCCATCCTCAAGGGCATGAAATGGTATCTCATTCTGATCTTGATTTGCATTTCCCTAATGTCTAGTGATGCTGAGCATCTTTTCAAGTGTTTTCTGGCCATTTATATATCTTCTTTGATGAAATGTTTATTCAAGTTCTTTACCATTAAAAAAATTGGTTTATCGTATTTGTTGTTGAGTTGTAGGATCCCCTTCTATTATCTGTTAATCCTTTATCAGATATCTGACTTGCAAATGCTTTTTTTCCATTCTATGGGTTGCTTTTTCACAATGTCCAAAGAGTCATTAGATGCACGAAAAACTTCAAATCTCCTGAAGTCCAATTTATCTACTTTTTCTTTTGTTACCTGAGTTTTGGTGCCATGCCTGAAGGGTATTGGTTTATAGTTTCATTTTCTTGTAGTGTCTTTGTCTGGCTTTGGTATCAGGATAAAGTTGGCCTCATAGAATAGTTAAGAAGTGTTCTCTCCTCTTTGATTTTTTGGAAGAGTTTGAGAAGAGGTGGTATTAATTCTTTATTTATTACTATTTTCTAGAGGTTTTATTTTTAAGTAATCTCTACAGCCAAGGTGGGGCTTGAATTTACAATGCTGAGATCAAGAGCCACACACTTTACCAACTGAGCAAGCCAAGTGCCCCTAATTCTTCTTTAATGTTTGGTAGAACTCACTCATGAAGTCATCTGGTGCTCAGCTTTTCTTTGTTAAAAGGTTTTTGATTCCCGATTCAATCTTACTAGTTATAGGTCTATCAGATTTTTTATTTCTTTATGATTGAGTCTTGCCAGATTGTGTATTTCTAGGAAACACATTTACCTAGGTTACCCTATTTGTTGGTGTACAATTGACCATAGTACTCTCTTATAATATTTTTTTATTTTTGTAGAATCCGTAGCAATGTCCCTACTTTCATTCCTCATTTTGTAATTTGAGTCTTTTTCTTTCTTAGTTGATCTAGCTAAAAGTTGGCCAATTTTGTTGATCTCTTCAAAGAATCAACTCTTGGTCTTGTTGATTTTCTTTATTGTTATTCTATTCTCTTTCATAATATCCATTCTAATCTTTATTATTTTGCTCCTTTTGCTAGCTTGAGGCTTAATTTATTTTTCTTTGTCTAGTTCCCTAATATGTGAAATTAAGCAGTTTATTTGAAATCCTTCTTCCTTTTTAACTTGAGCATTTACAGTTTTATATTTCTCTCTGATCACTGCTTTCACTGCATCCCATGAATTTTGGCAGGGTGTATATTAGTTTTCACTTGTCTGCAGTATTATCTGGTTTTCCTTATGATTTTTTCATTGACCCAATGGTTGCTTAGGAGCATGTTATTTTAATTTCCACACATTTGTGAATTTTCCAGTTTCCCTTCTTATCATCAATTTCTAGTTGTGTTCCACAGTGATCAGAAAAGATGCTTTGTGTCATTTCCGTCTTTTCAGATTCATCTGGACTGGTTTTGTAGCAAGAGAAGTCCTCCTTCCCCTTTTGCAATAATCTCCTTTTCTTGTGGCAATAATCCTTTTGAACAAACTCTTGCTTTGTCTAAATCCAAGTTCAGTTTTTTTATGTGGCAGACTGAAGGATGAAGTCCAGCCCCCTTACCCTGGAGACAGGGCCTTTGGAGAGGAAGGGCAAGACCCCAGCCAGAGTTTCCAGGAGGAAATTAATCTGGTCTCCTTCACCCCAGGTTCCAGCTAGTGCAGACTGACTGGTCTTGCCCAAAAGCTGCCAGGTCATCTCCTACTTCCTTGCGCCCGATGTTATCACTCCTCATGCTGCTTTTCCTCTCCTCTGCTTGGCCAACTCCCGCTTGCCCATCAAGGTGTGGCTTGAAAGAGGTTTCCTCAGAAAAGCTTTCTCTTTTTTCTTTTTCTTTTAAAAATAAAGTTTATTTATTTATTTTTTTTTAATGTTTTATTTATTTCTAGGAGAGAGAGAGAGAGACAGCGTGAGCAGGGGAGGGTCAGAGAGAGAGGGAGACACAGACTCTGAAACAGGCTCCAGGCTCTGAGCTGGCAGTCAGCACAGAGCCCGACGCGGGGCTCGAACCCACGAACCGCGAGATCGTGACCCAAGCGAAAGTCGGACGCTTAACCGACTAAGCCACCCAGGCGCCCCTAAAGTTTATTTATTTATTTTGAAAGAGAGAGACAGCATGACTGGGGGAGGGGCAGAGAGAGAGGGAGTGAGAGAGAATCCCAAGCAGGCTGTGTACCATCAGCACAGAGTTCGATGCAGGGCTTGAACCCATGAGATCATGACCTGAGCCAAAATTAAGAGTTGGACACTTAACTGAATAGCCACCCACCTGCCCCTGAAAAGCTTTTTGTTATTTATTTATTATTATTTTTTTTTTTTTTAGTTTTGAGAGAGAAAGAGGCAGAGTGAGCAGGGGAGGGGCAGAGAAAGAAGGAGACACAGAATATAAAGCAGGCTCCAGGCTCTGAGCTGTCAGCACAGAGACAGACGCAGGGCTCGAACTCATGAACCTCAAGATCATGACCTGAGCTGAGGTTAGGTGCTTAACTGACTGGACCACCTAAACGCCCCTTGAAAAGCTTTTTCTAACCCTCTTTTCACCCGTGAAGCAGAGGTCAGAGCTTTTGCCTTTGGGTCCTCAGATCATGGGCTCTACTTATCTGTTTAATATCCCATGTCCATCTTTATAGAAGCCTAATCACACTGTAATGTTTTTTTTTTAAGTTATTTACTCATTTTGAGAGAGAATGTGTGCCTGCAAGTGGGGGAGGGGCAGAGAGAGAGAGAGAGAGAGAGAGAGAGTCCCAAGCAGGCTCCACTCTGTCAGCACAGAGCCTGATGTGGGGCTCAAACTCATGAGATCATGACCCATGCCAAAGTCAGACACTTAACCAACTGAGCCACCCAGGCGCCCTCACACTGTGTTCTAGTAGGTTGCATATTTCTGTCCCTTCCCCAAATCCTACCCATGAAACTGAGCTTTTCTAAGGCAGGAACTGAATCTTCTTCCTCTTGGAAGAAGTGTTCCCATCACATAATGGGCATGCAGCAAAATTGTAGAGAACAAAGAAATGGGAAGAAAAGCAGGGATTTCCCAAGGCTCCCCTCATGAATGTGATGTAAAGGAACAGAAATGCACTTAATTGTTTCGTAACTGGCCAGGAGTCAAGTGGTGTCTGTGGTAACCTTGAAAAGAACTGGAGAAAGTTCTTGGTCATTCTGTATGTGTGAGTGTATAGGAGGTCAGTTCTAACTCAGTGGTTCTCAGCTGGGGACATTTGTGCACCACCCCCACCATGGACATTTGGCAATGACATTTTTGGTTGTCAAAAATAGGTGTGGGAAGCTCCTGGCATCTTGTGGGTAGAGACCAGGGCTGCTGCTTAACATCCAAAATGTACAGGACAGCCCCCTCCCCTCTGCACCGCCACAATGCAGAATGATTCAGCCCCTCATATCCACATTATCAATAAGGCTGAGGTTGGTAAACAATGCCTTAACCCAACCCGTGGGAGAATGCAGGGTTGCGGGGGCGGGGGGGTCAGGTAGGAAATGCAGCTTGTCTGAGGAGGTGGTATTTGAGCCAGATCTCAAAGGGTAAGTGTGTGCTGTGAAGATGGAGAAAGGGGATAATATCACAGTGAGATGGAAGCATGTGAAGAAAGCATGGAGAGCACAAGGGGCTGGAGATGTTCAGGAAGTGGCAAGGATGTGGCCGGAGATGTGTGAGGCATGGTGGCTGAGGGAAAAGAGTGAGGCAGGTGACTGTGGGATTGTGGAAATTCTTGAGTAGCCCTCATTGGAGACGACACCTCATATGGAGGGAAAGGCACGGGGCAGTTAGCAAGTGAGGGACAGATGGGCTGATGGGGAACCCAGAGGCTGGGGAGGTGGCTGTTTCAGTGGTCTGGGAGTTGTGGGAGAGGTCAAGTGAGACCTGATTTGGGGATGCAGAGGAGGAGACAAACCAGGAACTTGGTGACTCATGAGAATGGGAACTGAAAGAGGCGGAAGTGAAACTAAACCCTAGCAGTGAAGACTTGAAATAGGCCTTATACTTCTTATTTTCTCACTTGCACATCACTGGCCTTTCTCTGGGACCACAGAGTTGCCCACTCAATCCGGGTGTGTGCAGAGAATCTGACATCACGTGTCTACACAGGTTGAAGCCTAGAGGTTGTTCAGCCAGTGGAATGATTACCTGGGCAGCGTTTGGCCCTTGGCTGAGTGGACTTCGATGGGGCTCCTGGAGCTCACCAGACACCGGGCACAACGCCACCCTGTGCGCATTGATTCCCTGCCTTCTCAAAACCACTTGTTGTTATTGTTATCCTCACTTGATGGAGGAGCAAGTGGAAACATCAAGAGGTCAAGTGGTGAAGTGGGCATTCGAATCCTGGCAGAATGACTTTGAAGAACGTAAATTATTATTTTTTTAATCACGAGGAAATTATGTTACATAAAATTAATGAAATTTAAAATTAATTAATTATTTTTATTTTATTTTTATTTCTAGGAGAGAGAGAGAGACAGCGTGAGCAGGGGAGGGTCAGAGAGAGAGAGAGGGAGTCACAGACTGAAACAGGCTCCAGGCTCTGAGCTGGCAGTCAGCACAGAGCCCGACGCGGGGCTCGAACCCACGAACCGCGAGATCATGACCTAAGCGAAAGTTGGACGCTTAACCGACTAAGCCACCCAGGCGCCCTGTAATTAATTATTTTTTAAAGATTTCTTTTGAGAGTGAAAGACAGGGGGATCGGGGAGGGGTAAAGAGAGAGGAGGCAGAGCATCTAAAGCAGGCTCTGTGCTGACAGCAGTGAGCCCGATGTGGGGCTCAAACTCATGTACTGTGAGATCATGACCTTAACTGTGAGATCAGGACCTGAGCTGAAGTTGGATGCTTTACTGACGGAGCCACCCAGGAGATCCCAAATTAACGATTTTAAAGCAAACGATTTAGTGGCATTTAGTACGTTCACAATACTGTGTAACTACCACCTCTATCTGACTCCAGAACATTTTTATCACCCCAAAAAGAAACCCCTACACCCATTAGAACAGTCACTCTCCCTTCCCTCCTCTCCACAGCCCTGGCAGCCCCTTGTCTGCTCTCTGTCTCTATGAATTTACCTATTTTGTGTATTTCATATAAATGGAATCATACAATATGTGACCTTTGTGTATGGTGTATTTCATTTAACATATTTTTGAGGTTCATGCATGTTGTATGTATCAGGGCTTCAGTTCTTTTTATGGTTGAATAAAATTCCATTACATGGATAGACCACATTTTGTTCATCCATTCATCCATTGATGGACATTTGGGTTGTTTCTACTTTTTGGCTATTATGAAGGGCCTTAAACATTCAACTGCTTTCCCCTACCACCTTCGTAAAGACCACAAAGATGGTCTCTAGATCCTGTGATTAAACTACAGTGGAGAGATGCATGGGGTCTGTGGGGTTCCAGAGAAAGAAGTTCCAGAATCTTCCTCAAGATAGCAGGAAGGGGTAGAAGAAGGTTTCATGCAGGAAATTGGGCCTTGAGTACTAGTGGACCTTGGGGGCATTTTATATCATGGCCAAGAGGGCCTCATAGCCTCCAGTGGGGGAGAAGAAGACAGACTCACCAGATTCAGGAAGTGGTTCAGACAGTGGCCTCTTAGATGAACAGGCAGAAAAGACCCTAATTTGGGGCCTGTGAGTTTGAGAAGGGGAAGAGGCCTGTTTTGCAAGATCCCACTCAGTGCCAGACCAGAAGTTGTGCTCTGGTGGGAAGTTGCAGCTAATACAGGCACAGGAGTGTGAGACTCTCCTTGAAGAGATAGCGGGCACCATGCTGGTGGATGTACATTCTCACATCCAGGGTGGAGTACCTAAGGGAGAAGCCCACTTAAGGGAAGACGTGGAGCCAATTTGGGATGCATTGAAAGTGAGGAGTCTGTGGTCCTTCAGGGAGAGAGATGTCCAGGAAGACATAAGGCTTTATCCAGGAAGACATAAGGCTTTAGTTTAGGAGAGAGTCCTGGGCTGGAGGTACAAGTTGAAGGCCCCAGCAGAGCCCATGGACATCGTCCCCTTGCACTCAAGGGCAAGGCATTTCAGAGGTTCCCTGGCCCACTGCATGTGCTGTGTCCAAAGCTGGGCTCTGAAAACAAAGGGCCAGATGTAGTGCTGTCCCTGCCCTGGGAGAGCTTACAGTCTCGTGGAAATCAGAGTTGGATATTTACAAGGATAATCTTTTTTTTTTAATTTTTAAAAAATGTTTTATTTATTTCTGAGAGAGAGAGAGAGACAGCATGTGCAGGGGAGGGTCAGAGAGAGAGACACACACAGAATCTGAAACTGGCTTCAGGCTCTGAGTTAGCTGTCAGCACAGAGCCCGACGTGGGGCTCAAACCCACAAACCGTGAGATCACAACCTGAGCCGAAGTCGGACACTTAACCGACTGAGCCACCCAGGAGCCACAAGGATAATCTTTTTTCTTTTAATTTTAAATGTTTTTTTTTTATTATTTATTTCTAGGAGAGAGAGACAGCGTGAGCAGGGGAGGGCCAGAGAGAGAGGGAGTCACAGACCAAAACAGGCTCCAGGCTCCGAGCTGGCAGCCAGCACAGAGCCCGACACGGGGCTCGAACCCACGAACCGCGAGATCATGACCCAAGTGAAAGTCGGACGCCTAACCAACTAAGCCACCCAGGCGCCCCAAGGATAATCTTTTTTTAAAAACGTGAATGTGTAGTGGAGCCTGGGTGGCTCAGTCAATTAAACATCCAACTCTTGGTTTCAGCTCAGGTCATGATCTCATGGTTTCAGGAGATCAAGCCTCACGTTGGATTCTGGGTTGGCAGCATGGTGCCTGCTTGGGGCTCTCTCTCTCTCTCTCTCTCTCTCTCCCTCCCCCTCTCTTCTTCCCCCACTCACATTGTTTCTGTCAATAAATAAATAAATAAGTAAATAAATAAATAAAGGTGAATGCAAATTTCATTAAAGAGTACTATTCAAATAGAAAAGGGCACAAATCACAAGTGTGTTACTTAAAAGTATTTCACAGAGTGACCTCATCTGAGCAATTAGGACCCAGATCAAGACACAGATCTTACCTGGAACCCCCAGAACATCCCCACTGTCCCCTCCAGTCACTATCCCCCAACAGCAACCAGTATCTTGACTTCTAACACCAAAGATTAGCTTTGTCTGTTTCTAACCTTGTAAGGAGGCTGTGACATCGCGGGGAACTCTTGTGTCTGCGTTCTTCACTCCACATTAGGTTTGTAAGATGACTACTCTGCAGTTTATCTACCTGTCTTACTGCTGGTGGGCATTTGGACAGGTTCCATTTTTCATCCATTGCAACTATAGCTGCCAAGAACTTTCTCGCACACATTTGGTGATTGTTTGTAAGCACTTCTGTTGGATACACACCTTGCAGTGAAATTATTGGCTTGTGCACTCAGTGTTAGTAGAGAGTGACATTTTTCCAAATGGTTGTGCCAATTCTCACTCTCTTATTCTTGTACAGGGGCCACGCTAATAATCTTCTCCAGATCTTTCCACTTTTTGTATATGTGCTGCTGAAGCACACCTGATATTCTTTAGGAAAAAAAAATTTTTTTAAGTTTTTAATTATTTTTAAAATTTTATTATCTAATTTTATTGTTATCTTTATTTTATATTCATTTTACTTATTATTTTATTATTTATTATGGTTAAGTTTTATTTATTTATTTAGTAATCTCTACACCCAATGTGGAGCTCAAACTCACAACCTTGAGATCAAGAATCACATGCTCTTCTGACTGAGCCAGCCAGGCACCCAAAGGAAAAAAAAAGTGTTTATTGTGGTAAAGTATATACTGTTTTAACTGTACAATGAGTGGCATTAAGTACATTCACATTGTGCAATCACCACCACCATCCATCCCTAGAATTTTCTAAACTGAAATTCTGTACCCATTACATATTAACTACCCACCCACTCCCCCGACCTCTCTACCCCTTGGTGACCACTATATATATTACTTGGTTTTATTGTGGTAAACAAAACAAAACAAAACAACATAAAAATCTACCATCTTAAACTTTTTTTTAGAGAGAGAAAGAAAGCACACACACGCAAGAAGCGGAGGGGTGGACAGAGAGAGAGAGAGAGAGAGAGAGAGAGAATCTTAAGCAGGCTCCAGGCTCAGCTAGAAGACTGATGCTGGCTCAATCCACAACTGTGAGATCATGACCTGAGCTGAAATCAAAAGTCAGACACTTCACCGTCTGAGCCACCTAGGTGCCCTAATCTTAAACATTTTTAAGTGTACAATTCAGCAGTGTTAACTATATGCACATCATTGATTTCTAGAAAACCTTCATCTTGCAGAACTAAAACTCTACCTATTGCATTGCAGCTTCCTATCTGCCAACCCCCACCCCCTCCCAACTCCCTCTACCTTTGTATCTAAGAATTTGATTACTTTAGATACTTTGTATAACTGGAATCATGCAGTATTTGTCTTTTGGTGATGGCTTATTTCCCTTAATGTAATGTCTCCAACACTTGATATTGTTTTTAAAAAAAAATTTTTTTTTTTACGTTTATTCTTGAGAGACAGAGACACAGTGTGAGTGGGGAAAGGGCTGAGAGAGGGAGGCACAGAATCCAAAGCAGGCTGTGTGTGGTGACAGCCCAGGGCCTGACATGGGGCTCGGACTCACAAACCATGAGATCATGACCTGAGCTGGAGTCGGATGCTCAACCGACTGAGCCACTCAGGAGCCCCAACACTTGATATTCTTGATATTATTTTTATTATTTTAGCCAATGTGGTGGCCATGCAATAGCACAGCATTGGGGTTTTTATTTGCCTTTCCTTGACAGCTACTGAAGTTAAACACTTATCTATCTGCTAATTGGCCCTTTGAATATTTTGCTTTTTATTGGGTTATCTGCCTTTTTCTTATATATTCTTTTTATACTGTGGGTGAATCCTTTGTTAGACACACGTATTGGGAAATATCTTCTCCTGCTAGAGAGTTACATTTAGAAATAGATTTACTGGGCCGCCTAGGTGGCTCAGTCAGTTAAATATCTGACTTCAGCTCAGGTCATGATCCTACAGTCTATGGGTTTGACACCCCTGCATCGGGCTCTGTGCTGACAGCTCAGAGCCTGGAGTCTGCTTCAGATTCTGTGTCTCCTTTTCTCTCTGCCTCTCCCCTGCTCATGCTCTCTTTCTCCTTCAAAATTAATAAACATTAAAAAAAAAATTAGGGGCACCTGGATGGCTCAATCTGTTGCGCATCTGACTTTGGCTCAGGTCATGATCTCATGGTTTGTGGGTTCGAACCCTGTGTCAGGCTCTGCACTGAGAGCTCAGAGCCTGGAGCCTACTTCCGATTCTCTGTCTCCCTCTCTCTGGCACTCCCCTGCTTGTGCTCTGTCTCTCAATAAATAAACATTTAAAAAATTTTTAAATAAAAATGAAGAATCAGTGCCTGGCACACATTTCCTCAAAGATGCCCTGTTTGGGCTCCCAAGGGGGGGCCGTGGGTGGGGCTGTCAGTCTGGATCTTGATCTCTGCATACTCCGTGGTTTCCCATTCCTGGAAGTTGTGTGGCCTCAGCCCTTGGAAGGTGAGGGAGGCGTAGTAGAGCTCCTCCTGCCCCTTCTCTGAGAGGGAGGCAGCTGGGTCTGGGGGCGGGGGGGCTGACGGGCTGTCTGGCCAGGGTTTGTCCAGGTGACCCTGAATGGGACGAGAGAAAGGCATCGGAGCTGGCCTTTCGGTTTGGAGAAGGGAAGTAAGGGCTTGGGGGACACTTACCCATTTACCACTTCGTGCCCATTTCCTGAGCGTTCATTCATTCATTCACTCACTCATTCATTCATTTGTGGCTTTAACAAATTTTCATCATAATGGCATTGATTCCTTGTAAATCCCCTCACTCCCCTGTGGATGATACAGCTGTTATCCCTTCATTTTACAGATATGGAAACAGAGTGAGCAAGGTCAAGAAACTCTTGTGGACACACCATCTCTGACCTCAGACAGCCTGTCAGGACAAGGAGTCAGTATTCGTTTGTCTTTCTCTCTCACACACACGCATGCGCGTACACACACACACACACACACACACACACACACACACACATACACATTATCTAATTGCACATTGTGATTTGGTGGGCAGAAGCAGGGCGTTAGGAGTGTGGGTGAGAATCACTGAGGTTTGCAGAAGCCCTGCCAACCCCCACTCCCCCCCACAACCCAGGGGCTCACAGGGTGTTGGGGACAGGCCTGTGGTTACTACAAGGAGGCATGATGACAGTTTGCCTGCATAGGGAAAGGGAATATTTAAACTGGAGCGTGAAAGGCATTTAGGGGTCTGGCTAATGCAAATGGAGAGGAACAGAGGAAATCATGCATGCAAACACACAGAATTAACAGAGAATGACCCTTGCCTGGGGACGGGGAGCTCATTTTCAGGGCAGGGGCAGGAAGTGGGCTGGAGGACTCAGCAGGGAACAGATCACAGAACACCAGCCCGAGGAAATTGTGTAAAATATGTGTAAAATACAGTAGCTCCTAGCCACCTGTGGCTACTGAGTATGCGATTCATGGCGATTCCAAATGGAGCTGTGCCATGAGTGTGAAATAAACCCTGGGTTTCAAAGACTTAGTACCAAAGGAAGAAGAAGAAGAAGAAGAACGAGAATGCAAACTATCTCATTAATAATCTATACATTGAGGGGCGCCTGGGTGGCTTAGTCGGTTAAGCGTCCGACTTTCGCTTGGGTCATGATCTCGCGGTTCGTGGGTTCGAGCCCTGCGTCGGGCTCTGTGCTGACTGCCAGCTCAGAGCCTGGAGCCTATTTTAGAGTCTGTATCTCCCTCTCTCTCTCTGACCCTCCCCTGCTCACGCTGTCTCTCTCTCTCTCCTAGAAATAAATAAAAATATTTTAAAAAAATAATCTATACATTGATTATTTATGATATGATGGTGAAGTGATATTTTGAATATACTGGGTTAAATAAACATTATATTAAAATCGATCTCATGCTTCTCTCTATTTAAAAAAGTTTTTTTATGTTTATTTATTTTTGAGAGAGAGAGAGAGAGAGAGCTAGAAACAGAGCATGAGTGGGGAGGGGCAGAGGGAGAGGGAGACACAGAATTCAAAGCAAGCTCTGGACTCTGAGCTGTCTGCACAGAGCCCCATGCCGAGTTTGAGCCCATGAACCATGAGATCATGACTGGAGCCAAAGTGGGATGCTTAACCGACTGAGCCACCCAGGTGTTCCTCTCTATTTTTTAAATGTGGCCACTAGTAACTTTTAAGCCAGGCACATGGCTCACATTATGTTCTTGGTGGTCTGTGCTGATCTAGACAGTGGCAGGCACAGGAGTGAGAGCTGTTTGGGGAATTTCTTGCCCAAAGCTTGGGAGGAGAGGTGAGTCCGAGAAGGGTGAGGCCAGTGCCCCAGGAAGGGAGACAGTGAGGGCTCAGCAGGGAAGGGGCAAAATGGAATGAAGCTTTGCTGAAAGGGAGTTGGGTGGGAGAGGAAAATGTGGCTCTCGGGTCTCTGAGCTGAGTGCAGCTGGAAATCCCGAGGGAGGACCTCATGGCCTAGTCCTCACGCCTGATGGAAAGCTGCCCATGTCACTCACTTGGGAGTCATCCCTGTGCGCTGATTTCTGGGTTGATTTCTGCCTGTAGGTCTTCACTCTGAGGAGACAGATCGAGGCCCTTCAGTCTGGCTGGCTCACTGCTGGGAGCCTGGGAAGATGACTGAGGCAGCTGTCTGGCTCCAGAGACCATGAGGAGAACGTATATTGCCTCCTCACAACCACCCCATATGGGGAACACACCCCTCCCTGGCCACCGAAGGGTCAGGGCGCTGAATTCCTGATGGCTTTGACGCACTGCGCTCCTCCAGCTCTGGGCTTTGAGTTCAGGAGATATTCTTTCAGTCCCCTCTCTGCCCAAACTCGTGAGGCCCTCACCCAAACCGGGGTCACCACTTACACGAAGAAGGTGACGAAGCAGAGACACAGAGCAAGCAGGGCTGTGACACCAGCTCCCCCGATCGCCCCGTGAAGTGCACCTGTCCCGGGCCCTGGTCTCCCTGCAGGTAAGAGGCACCTTGAAGCAGGCACCTGAGCGTTCAGCCTTCTGGAGCCCCTGACCCCGTGGTGCACCCACTTCTATCCAGGACTGGCTCCTCAGTCCCCCGCCCCTCAATGGGATCCCAGCCTCCTGTTCCCCAGCCCCTCTGCCGCCAACCTTCAGGTGACTCTGACCTCTGGTGCCCCTTGGCCCAGAGTCAGAGGCACTTCTCTGCTCAGCGTCTTCTAGGATCCTGCCTCCTGCACCCCCTTCCTCCAGGCATCACCCTCCCCCCACCCCGACACAGCCCCCTGACCTGGCAGCAGCTGGACCACGGCGCTCTGTTCCCCGTGTGCATTCCGGGCCTCGCAGCTGAGTCTGAGGCTGGAGCCCAGCGGCTCCATGAAGCTCAGGTTGCTGTTGGCCCAGGGCCCCTCGGAGCTGGAGGTGACGGTCAAGGAGGCGTTGCTGTGGTTCCCCTCCAGCAGCCCCTCCCCCAGCCGCCAGCGCAGAGAAGGGGGCAGCTGGGATTGAGCCGTGCAGGTGCAATGCAGCCCCTCGCCCTCCCAGGAGCAGGAGGGACCAAACAGCTTTGGGGGGTCTGTGGAACGACAGGAGAGGGATCAGAAGAGCCCCACCTCCCCAGGACCCAGGCATCCTTTATAGGTATGTTCCAACTCACTCTTCACAAGGAGGCTCAGGGACGCCTCCAGAGAGCCCAGCGCGTGCTGAGCTTGGCAGACGTATTTCCCATGGTCCCCCAATTCCACCCGGGGCAGCTGCAGGACCCCAGGATCTGAGGGTTGCGGCGGCTGTAGGGTCAGGCTGCCCCGGGTCCAGCGCAGCCTGGCAGGGGGGTTACTGTCGTAGACACAGACCAGGTGCAGGGACTGGCCCTCCTGGACTGGGAGAGATGAACCGTTGCCCAGAGCCTCAGGTGCTGGCAAGACAGAGAGAAAGTTAAGCCCCAGCCCTCAGCGGGGGGTATTCTGTCTCTATCTCTCTCTTTTCCTCACATCATTTAAGTTTCTTCTCTTCCACTGCATTATGGGCTTCTACATTTGGGGTCAGCCCCAGGGGACAGAGCTGGGAGCGGGCACTACAGCTTTTCCAGGGGTCCCTCATGCTTTCATCTGAACCACCTCGCTTCCCACCTGCCTACCTCCGTCATCCGTGCCAACGCAGATCCCATATTGGCCTCCAAGAACCTGGCCGTTCTGCCTTTCACGGAGTTCACTAAGACCCGTCTCATTCAGTTGGATCTGAGAGTTCAGTCTTATGAGTTAGATACCCCAGAATCACTGTGATGTGTTTTGTGACAGGGGCCCATTGTTCAGAGGAAGCCCTGTGGATGGGAGTTCAGTGAGACCGGCAGAGCAGGGAGGGCTTCCTGCAAGAGGAGAGGCTACGGCGGAGCATGAGAGGGGCTGGGAGCTGGCTGGAGGACGATGCTGGCATGGAAGGACAACTGCGGGAAGCAGACAGGAAGTGCAGCTACGGCGGGGGTGTGAGATGGTCTGTACGTCAGGGAAAATCACATAGTCCCGTAAGGCTTGAGTGAATGTGTATGTTTGGGAGTGTTTGCCTATGAGGCTCCTGGAGACTAAAAAGATAATATTAGACTAGGGAAAGGCAGAGGTTTGAAAGGAAACATTGGTATCCATAACGATGCTTTACTGGTAAATGTTTAACAACCAGGTCATTGGGGAGGGCGGGGGGGGGGGAAGAAAAAGCCCTGATTTTTGTCATTTGCCAATTTCCTTGGTGTAAATACTTCCCTGCTGGCCAATTTCAAGCACCCAACTAGATGTCACTGAACCCAGAGTTGAGGAAACATGGGCGTAATTGGCTCCCGTCCACCAGTGAAAGCCAACTCCAGGAGACCAATGAATGCAACACTTCCCCTCAAAAAAAAGGCATGTTTTTGCCTAACAAAGTCACCCCATGCTAAGGCAAAGAGGCCATTATTAGGCAAATAAATCCTTTCAACTAACAACTGATTTCCTTCATATAAAAAGCACTTCTTCAAATCACTAAGAAAAAGTCCACAAAGAAATACAAATGATTCTCAAATGTAATGGAAGATACATAACATTGTTTACAAAATGGTCATTCAGTTAAAAGGGCAGTCAGTTCACTTAATATATCAGCAAGGATGAAAGTGTTCAGCAGGTTGGGATTATCAACAGAACAACCTCCACGCCACATGATTTGGCAGTATCTGTGGAAATTGCAAACACACGCTTTGATCTGAAACTTTTCTTCTTGAGATAATTACCTTATGGACACATGTACACGTATGGGGAATGTTTGTACAAGTTATTTGTTGCAGTATTATTTGTCTTTTTTTATGTGGGTCTTGTGTGTGTGTGTGTGTGTGTGTGTGTGTGAGAGAGAGAGAGAGAGAGAGAGAGAGACAGCGTGAGAAGGGGAGGGTCAGAGAGAGAGGGAGACACAGAATCCAAAGCAGTCTCCACAGGCTCCAGGCTCTGAGCTAGCTGTCAGCACAGAGCCCGACGCAGAGCCCAAACCCACAAACCGCGAGATCATGACCTGAGCCGAAGCCGGACACTTACTCACCTACTGAGCCACCCAGGCACCCCTGTTGCAGTATTATTTGTCTTAACAAAAGTCTGGAAACACCATGGCTTCCCACCAATGGGGGCTAATTAAGTACTTTACCTTGTAATACACTTCGAATTAGAAGACCGTGGAGTCATCAATAAGGGTTCTAACGTCTCTTAGTTGGGACAAACGTATCATGACGATGTAAGACTTTTAATGACAAGCAAAGCTAGGTGAGGGCCTTATGGAAACTCTGTGTACTATGTAAACCTAAAATTACTCCACAGCGAGATGTCTATTAAAAAATAATAGCTAAGTGAAATAAGTCAGTTAGAGAACAACAGGTACCATGTGATTTCACTCAGATGTGGAATTTCAGAAGCAAAACAAACGAGCAAAGGGGAAAAAAAGAGAGAGAGAGACAAACCAAGAGAACAAACTGATAGTTACCAGAGGGGAGGAGGTGGGGGTGGGGAAATCGGTGATGGGGATTAAGGAAGGCACTTGTAGGGGCGCCTGGGTGGCTTAGTCGGTTAAGCGTCCGACTTTCGCTTGGGTCATGATCTCGCGGTTCGTGGGTTCGAGCCCCGCGTCGGGCTCTGTGCTGACTGCCAGCTCAGAGCCTGGAGCCTGTTTCAGTCTGTGACTCCCTCTCTCTCTGACCCCCCCTGCTCATGCTGTCTCTCTCTCTCCTAGAAATAAATAAAGGAAGGCACTTGTAGGGGCGCCTGGGTGGCTTAGTCGGTTAAGCGTCCGACCGGGTCATGATCTCGCTCGAGCCCGCGTCGGGCTCTGTGCTGACTGCCAGCTCGGAGCCTGAGCCTGTTTCAGAGTCTGTGACTCCCTCTCTCTCTGACCCTCCCCTGCTCACACTGTCTCTCTCTCTCTCTCCTAGAAATAAATAAAACATTAAAAAGTTTTATAAAAAAAAAAAGGAGGGCACTTGTGATGAGCACCAGGTGATGTGTGGAAGTGTTAAATCACTATTTCATACACTTGAGACTCATATTGTATGTTAACTAACTGGAATTTGAATAAAAACTTAAGAGCGGTGTATAGAGTATGGTGTGTACGTATGTGTGTGCTTTTAAATGGAGATGCGTAGGGGCGCCTGGGTGGCTCAGTCGGTTAAGTGACCGACTTCGACTCAGGTCATGATCTCACAGTTCATGGGTTCAAGCCCCACGTCGGGCTCCGTGCTGACAGCTGGCTCAGAGCCTGGAGCTTGTTTCAGATTCTGTGTCTCCCTCTCTCTCTGACCCTCCCCTGCTCACGCTGTCTCTCTCTCTCTCTCTCTCAAAAATAAGCCATTAAACATTAAAATAAATAAATAAATGGAGATGCGTAAATGATGTTCGGAAAGATAACCAAGAGGGGAGATTCGCAGGTGCTGAATAGTATTTTATATTCTTATTCCTAGTTTTGTTAGGGACTGGAATGTGTTCCCTTCAAGCTCAATGCCAAGCCCTAACCCCCAATATGGTGGTATTTGGAGGTGTTTGGATGGGCCTTTGGGAGGTGATAGGGTTAGATGAAGTAATGAGAGTAGGGGCTTCAGGATGGGATTAGTGCTCTTGTAAGAAGAGACACCAGAGAGCTTTCTTCTTTTTTTTTTTTAATGTTCTAATGTTTATTTATTTTTGAGGGAGACAGAGAGAGAGAGAGAGCAGGGAAGGGAGAGAGAGAAAAACATAGAATCTGAAGCAGGCTCCAGGCTCTGAGCTGTCAGCACAGAGCCCAATGCGGGACTCGAACCCACGAGCTGAAAGATCATGACCTAAGCCGAAGTCAGACACCCAACCAACGAGCCACCTGGGTGCCCTAGAGAGCTTTCTTTCTTTCAGATGCATGAGAGAAAACACGGCCGAAAAGCATCCCTCTCACCAGGAGTGAGCTCTCCCCAGGAGAAGCTCTCCCCCAGAACCATACTGGCTGGAACCTTGGAACCTTGACCTTGTGTATATTTGCCAGTCTCCAGAAACGTGAGGGATAAATGCCTGAATCTTAAGCCCCTCAGTCTGTGGTATTTTGTTATGGAAACCTGAGCAGACCAACACACTTTATGCTTACTATTTTAAACAATATCATTCTAATGTTGAAGGAAACTGCAGGAATAGGCAGGGTCCCGGTCCCGAGGGAACAGGGAGAGATTTGGGAGGGGACACACCCTCGCATCCAGGAGTAGTACACCCATCAGGCATGGAGGTCATGCAAAACCCCTTGGGAATCGGGTCAGCAGTGGGAGGAAGGCAGTTTGTAAGCTGAGGAGCCAATGGGAGGTCTCCCACCTCCGCTGTCCCCACACCTGGCCTGAGCCTTTCTTCCATCTGAGTTCTAAATCCCCATCTCTGCTCTGAGGGGTGGAGACAGATGCCCCTTCCGTCAAAGCCTGAGAGGAGAGGTCGTGTCCTACCTGTGCCTTCTCTCTGGAAAACACTGATGGTCAGGTTCTGGGATGCATCTGCACAGATAGACATAAATGTTTTCATAGGCAGGAAGATGACTGTTGGCCCTATTCTCCCAGAAACTTCAGAGATAGGAAAAGGGTGGAGTCAGGTGTTCTCTTTCCTTCCTCTCCAGGATTCCAGACCCTCCTTCCCCCAGGCCCACTGCCCCCAGGGACCCTGGCGTCCTGGCCTGGCACTCACAGGAGACATTGAGCTGGATGGTTCTCTCTGTGCTCACATTAGCTCCAGGGAAGTTCACTCGACAGGTGAGGTTGGTGCCGTGGTCCTGGGGCCTCGGGATGAGGGTGAGCACCGAAGAGAAGAGTGTCCTGGGGTCCAGGGAGGTGAGGGCGTCCCCGATCCAGGAGAAGGTGGGGGCCGTCCCCCTCTGACAGGCCCAGGGCATGCTACAGGTAATGTTGCTGGGCTGGCCAGATTCTAGGGGCCCCTGGATGAGGATGTCCGGTGTCCGTGTCAGAGCTGACAGGGAGACAGAGAGGCTCTGAGTGTTCCCCAGAAGCAGCCTCTACCTCGGGCCAGCCGTTTCCTCCCCAGCCAGGATGGAGATCAGGGGGTCCCCTCCCAGGCCTGCCCTGGGGGCCCTCAGGACCCATGCATGTCCCCTCCTGGACCCCACTCCTTACCTGTCACACTCACGGAGAGCCGGTTCCATTGGTAATTATATCTCACATAAGACCCTCTCTCCACCCTAAAGAAGTATACCCCTGAGTCCCTTATCCGTGCATCTCTGATGTCCAGGGAGCAGTTGTAGTCCTGGGGGTTTCCAAGGAGGTGGAATCGGCCTTGGGTCTCCTGCTTCACTTTTTGACCTGGGTTGTTTGTGGCCACTGGAGCACCGTGCCCTGTATGGGTCCCTTCACGGAACCAGTAGCCATGAGCTGGGTCACTGTCATTGTATTGGACCTGGGGGTGGGAGAAATTGCAGGGCACGAACACACACAGGCCCTCCTGCACCGTCACGGCCTTCTGCACTCGCAGCTGGAATCTGGAATCCTGAGCCTGGGAGCCTGCGGGGAATCGGGGGTCAGTGGCAGCCCCCGCCCACCCGGCCCTCTCCCCTCGGCTCACTCACCAGCCCACAGCAGGGACAGCAGCGGCAGCGGCAGCATGTGTGGGGTAAGGGCCATGGTGCCTTTGTGTCGCAGGACGGAGAGGAAGCCCGGATAGGAAGCCCAGGGCCGGTGTCTGGAAGGTGACTGTCCCCAGAAGAGGAACTTGGCTCCAGCATTGCTCTCAGAGGTGGCGTGGCCCCTGAAGATTAACCACTCCTACTTTCCAGACAGGGTGCGAGCAATCCACCCCCCTTCCCCGGTCCCTGTCCGTGCCCTGTCCCTCCTGTGCCTCTGTCCCCACCAGGAGGGCAGGTACTACCTGGCCAATGACAGCTTCTAGAAGCCCAGAGGGTCGGTCCTGCCAATTGTGGGGCTCAGGAAGGGGTTTAACCACTCTGTGCAGGGGAAGCTTGAAGCATAAAAGATGGGGACAGGTTCCCCCCACACACCCCAGGTGAGGGAGATGTTGATGAATGAATGAATGAATCAATGAACTTGATAAATGTATCATGAACAACTCCTTTCAGGGGAGTGGAGTCAGAAGGGAGATTGACAGACTTTGTGTCCGGTCTTGAGAACTTCCCTGACACCCAAGGAGATGGAGACACTCCAGCCCACACCAGCTCCTGCTGGGAGAGTGTGAGCTGTTAGGAGCAGGCCGGGGCTTGTAGGAAACCCCATTGCTCTGTTGCTAGAAGGTGAGTTCCCAGGTCTGAATGGCCAGAGTGGACGGGACCAGGACTCTGGAGGGGGGGGGTCTTGGGTTTCCTGGATGGCTCATAGACCCCTGCCTCAGGCTTCCCTGGGGTTACCTACACCAGGCCATGCCTGGGAGTTGGGCATTTGCTGCAAGATGACAGCACAACATGATGTTGAGGGAGAATGTGCAGGTGTGCCTGACCCTCCTAGCCTCCAAGCCTCAGTCTCCCCAGGAGTCCCACGGAGAGATCACAATGCTCAACACTTTGTCTGCGGGACAATCCCATAGGAGGACAGAGGCGGGCATTTGTGGCAGTCGCGGGTGTGGTCATCTTGCATGTCAAATGTCTGGCCCTGTCCCTTCCTCAGAGGTCATTCTGAGTCCTGCCTTTAGTAAGGAGATTCTGGTGATCAGCCCTGCCCTAAGGCTTCTTCATCTGTGGCCTCCAGCGAACGGATCAGGTTCCCTGGTGCTGTACCCAATAGCTCCAGGCTTGGGCATGTCTCTCTAATGCTCATGTGCTGCCTTTAACCACTCTGCACAGTCAGATGCTTATGCTCACATGGCCAAATGGCGTACCTCCAAAATTCATGTGTTCATTTCCTAATCCTCAGTACCTCCAAAAACCATTGTCTTTGGAGAAAGTCTTTAAAGAGATCATTGAGGCAAAATGAGGCCATTGGGATGGGCTGTGGTTCAATAAGACTGGTGTCTTTATAAGAAGATTAGGGCACAGACACACAGACAGGTGGACACAGGGAGGAAAGGTACCGCCTTCAAGCCAAGGAGAGAGGCCTTGGGAGGAACCCGTTCTGCCGACAGCCCCAGCCTCTGGGCCTGGGTTATTTAAGCTGCAGGTTTCATGGGACTGTGTTGTGACAGACCTAGCCAACCAGTGCATGGGAGGTTTTAAGAAGATGGATTCATTCACACATGGGAAGTGCTCCCAGCAGGCTGGCCTGGCCCACGCTGGACAAAGTCGGCACATTGGCCAGTGGCCAGTCTGTAGGATGGGGCTGATCTGAAGACGGAGGAAAAGGGAAGGGACAGATTTGGCAACTGGAGGAAACATCCACTGCTCTTCTGTGCTCGGATCTCTACCTCACTCTTACTTAACCCCAGCCACACTTCCTCTTCTCTCCCCAGGATACGACAGGCTTCGTGGGCCTCTGTTCCGGCTGGTCCCTCCGCTGGCTGGGCTGCTCTGGTCTTCTGAGCAGGGGCTCCTGGAGGCTGGGCTGAGGCAAGGCTGACCTTGGAGGAGCAGCAGCTAGGGCCAGGATGGAAGAATCAGAGACACAGTCACAGCCTGGTGTGGACAGGGCTGACCAAGGAGGGAGGGCTGGGCTTTCGGAGCCCAGAGGAGGGAGTGAGGATGTGCCTGGAGGATGGGACAGCTGGGCTGGAGCTGGAGGGCGAGAAGGGTGTTCTCGGAGGCAGGCTCGTCTTATTCCAGAGAACAGGACCTCAGGCAAGCACGCTGCGGCCTGCCCAGCCCCTGTTCCACTCAGTCTTTCAGGCTCTCTGTTCCAGGGGCCAAGGAAATCCAGTCTGATCTCCTGAACTACCACATCCCCCCATCCCCTCCTCCTCCTCCCATCTTTCTCCCCTCCTCCTGTCTTCTCCCCCTCCTCCTGATCCCCTTTTCCTCCACATCTCCCTCCCCCTTTGCCTCCTCCTTCTCCCCCCTCCCACCTTCCTCCTCATCCTCCTTCTGTTTGGGGAAAGAGAATGGTAACTGAAGCACCTGATGAGCTCTGTAGCCAATGAAGCTCACAGCTGTGCCAAGCAGGGGACCCTAGTTCCCTCTGACCAGGTCTCTTCATCAACACACAGGTCCCCAGGAAGACACCTCAAGAGCTTCCTCAGGGAGCCCAGAGTCCGGCTGGAAGGAGTTGGAGTATCCAAAAGAGATGTTCTATTGGGCGGGGCTGGGCCCAGGAGCATGGGAAGAACTTTCTGAGCACCCTTGGGGGGCTCCCAGCATGTCCCACGAACTCCGCTCACACCCCATGGGGCCCTCAGAGCAAGACTGAGGAGGAGCTCCGGGGACAGAGCCACTTCGTCGTGCACATGGGCGTCCCACGTTGGCCTGTGGCCCCAGAGCCCAGCCATTTTTGCCCCCTGCTCTTTCAGTCCCCACTCCCTTTAGGTGAATTCACTTTGCTTTGCACTTGTCCTGCCTGCATGTCCATCTTCCAAAGGCTGAGAGACGTTTCCATCTTCCCTGTCCATTCCCTGGTGATCGGCCCGAGTGTGCACACAACTGTTCTTCCTGACACAGGCCAGCAGCTGGCTGGCGAGGTCTCGGGATCCGCTGGTTCAAGGACAGCAGGGACAGGTGGATGGTCATGCTGGTGGGCAGGGGAGGTGTGTACCGAGAACAAAAAGGTGGCCCACTTGGCAGAAAGTGGCCCAGAGTCACAGGGCACCCCGACCTTTCTCTTCTTCTAGGACATTGGATCTGTCTGGCCTGACTAAGAGCAAAGCTCTCTGTGTGGGGAGCCAGTGGCTAATGCCTCATCTTGTGTGGCTGTGATGTAAGTATTTATGAGTGTGTCTGTAGTGTTTGTGTATTGCAGTGTATGTGTCTGTGTATATGCATGTGTATTTGTGTCTGTAGTCTCTGTGTGTGACTATGTTGTGTGTGTGTTTCTTTACTCTTTGCATACGTGTGTGTGTTTGCTGTTTGTGTGTGCATGCCTGAGGCATGTGTGTCTATGTATATTTGAAGTACGTATGTGTCTGTGTTTCTATGTGTGTCTGTGGGTTTTATGTGCACGTCTCTATTGTGTCTGTACATATGTGTGTATGATTTATGTGTGTGTATTTTGAGGTGTCTGTGATCTTTATATGTGTGCGTATTTTTGAAGTGCTTGCGTGTCTGTATTTGTGTGTACATGTGTCTGTGTCCTCTGTGTGTGCATATTTGAGTTGTGTATATGTGTCTATATAAATGCCAGTGGTGCATCTGTATATATGTGTGCACACTCAACATCAGTTTCTCAATGATCACATTCATGGACAACATATTGAAGAGTATAATCCATTTCATATTCTCTGTATATCTTTCTCTTTTGTTTTTCTTCAAACTTCTTATCATGAATCAATATAACACATAGTCTACTTATTTATTGTCTGTCTCTCCTGTCACTAAAATGTAATCATCACAAAAGAACTTGTATTTCTCATTTACTGCTGACTCCACTCTGGCTAGAAAGATGCTTGGCATACATTAGGTGATCAGTGAATACTTGCTTTGAGAAGTGTAAGGATGTTGGGGTGCCTGGCTGGCTCGGTCCATGGAGCACGCACCCCTTCATCTTGGGGTTGTATTTTTGAGCTCCACGTTGAGGGTAGAGACTACTTAAAAAATAAAATCTTAAAAAAAGAATAGGGGCGCATGGGTGTTTCGGTTGGTTAAATGTCTGACTTTGGCTCAGGTCATGATCTCGCAGTTTGTGGGTTCGAGCCCTGCATCAGGCTCTGTGCTGACAGTTAGCTCAGAGCCTGGAGCCTGCTTCAGATTCTGTCTCCCTCTCTCTGCTCCTCCTCCGCTTGCCCTCTGTCTCTGTCTCTCTCAAAAATAAGTGAACATTGAAAAAAAGAATTATAAGAATATTTAGAATAAGTGAAATAAGATAGCTGGCTGCCTCTAATGAAAAAGTATGTATTTTTTTTTAATGTTTATTTTTGAGAGAGAGAGAGACAGCACAAGTGGGGGAGGGGCAGAGAGAGAGAGGGAGATGCGGAATCCGAAACAGACTCCAGGCCCTGAGTTGTCAGCACAGAGCCCGACACTGGGCTCTGACTCACAAGAACCATAAGTTGGATGCTTAACCAGCCGAGCCACCCAGGCACCCTATTTCAAATGCTATAATTTATAGATAACTAATAGCAATGCAAATAGTTCTTGTCCATAGACATGCATATACATTCTGGCTGGCTGGGGAGGACCTGAATCCTCCTACAAAGCCAGTTTTACATGCCTTCACAAATTCATTTCAATATTCCTTTACTCCATATAAATTTGTGCATCTTTAATTTCTGCCTGGTCCTTTCATTCATAATGAGTTAAATAAAATGGGGCATTGCTGTTCAGTGGGTATAAAGTTTCAGTCATGCAAGGTGAAAAAGTTCTACAACGTAGTGTCTATACTAGGCATATTAGTTAACACTAATGTACACTTAAAAGTTTGTTAAGAGTATAGATCTGATAGAGACTGGTTTTTTGCAAAATAAAAAAATCTCTTTTTTTAATTTAAATTTTAGTTAGTTAACATACAGGGCAATATTCGTTTCAGGAGTAGAATTTAGTGATTCATCACTTACATATAATACCTAGTGCTAAAAAAATCTTTAACATATGCTTATTTTCTATCTACATGAGGGTCATGATGTTGCCCTTAAAAGTGTTATTCTTTGGGGTGCCTGGGTAGCTCACTTGTTTGAGCATCCAACTTCAGCTCAGGTCATGAGTTCATGGTTTATGGATTTGAGCCCCACATCAGGCTGGCTGCTGTCAGCCTGTCAGTGTGGAGCCCACTTCCGAGCCTCTGTTCCCCCTCTTATTGCCCCTCACCCAACTTGCACTTTTCCAAAAATAAATATTTTTTTAAAAATTTTTATTCTTTGATAGAATACATTAATCTGTGCTTCTGTGCATGTGTCAGCTATTGGCCTATGGTGTGCTTTAGGCATTAGAAACTGGTCCCTGTCCACCCTGAACCAAGTAAGATGGTCCATGTAACAGCTTGAGCTCATCTTAAAGGATTTTGCTATTTCCACTTGGGCAACTGAGAGCCAATGGAGGGTTAGAAGCTGGAAAGGACACTTGGATTTTTAGAATTCTCTCTGGCTTCTCTGTGGAGAACAGATTTGGAGGTGGGCAGAAAGCAGGTGAGAAGATGAATTTCCTTGACTGTATATTTATGTTCCCAAGATAGAAAGAGAGTCATTGGGACCAAGAATGTGCATTTCTCACAAGTAATTGTAGACTTGCCTTACATCCAGTAATGATAAATTTCATAGAATATGATAAATATGTGTCAAGTGGCAGTATTTACATAAAGGTAAACACACAAGTAGCAGAATCTTGCATAAAGTATAGCTTCAATTTTGGTAAAGATGACATATAAATGACTTTCCTCTCCTTGAATCTACTCACTGACAACCGTAGAGAATAGTTTGGGAGGCCAGAAGTGACAGGTGAACAAAAGTTTGTTTATTTATTTGTGTGTGTGCAGGGGCAAAGCCAAATCAGCAAAGTGCCTCTTGATTATGCAGAGGTGGGTTAGGGTGGGGAGAGAGGTTTGGGAGACAATGATCACAGTGCCCCCAAGTCTAGCCTCTCCTTTGGGCTCCCATGTCCAGGACTTTACCCTATTCTAAGAGGCAAGGATCCTCAAGTTTTCATCTTTTTCCTTTTCTAGAAGTTTCCAACTCTGCCTGTGAAAACCTGAATGAGATCAGTGTCCCGTAGAATGCTGGCTGTAGTGGTGAACCAAAAACCATCCGAGTGGTGTTTGGAGGACTCGGATAAGGTGTTTCTTGGGTAGGAGCCTGATCACCTGGTGTAGTAGACCCTGGAGGGGCCACATGGGAGGAAGCCAGCCCTCACACGAGCACTCCTGAGCAGGGTGAGGACCAGAAGGGGAACATATGAGGGAATGTTGAGTGGACATGAAATGGACCCAGGCTTCCTGCCACTTCCCAGCTCTGGCACTCAAGACATCCTGGGCTAGTAACTGCAAGAATTGCCTGGGTAGAGGTTGAGGTGGGAGCCTAGGAGTGGTTGAGACCACGTATAGAGGAACAAGAAGGCTCCAGACACAAGTGTGAGGAAACATAGAAAAAGGAAAAACCCACTCCAGACTGAAAGAGTGAACACAACTCAAATGAAGAAAAAAAAGCATCTCTGAAGTTATTCGGGCTTGGTAGGATGATAGCTACAAAATTAAATGGAAACCTTATTTCTCCCAAGGTCTTACAACAGGTCTAAATACCATAAGGACCTCCTCTTTGAGTGATTAATACTTGCCAGAAGTTCCTCAAGACTGGCTTTATTATTCCATCTAATTACTGGAGATACTTCTGCTAAACCTCACCTCAGGACAGCACCTAATCCCTGGTTAACACCTTTTTGGGGCAAAGAACCCAAGTCTGAGGATGGAAGCACACACTGCAAGGTCCCAGACACACCTGACCAACATCATTGACCTAGGATGTCACCAGACCCTTCCCCAAGCTCCTCTCACTTTGCATTGGGGGCTGATAAATGGCACTCCAGGAGCTCTCCATCCCCCAGAGACACTGACCCCTGAAGAGCCCATGGCAGGGGAGCAGGTGCTGTCCGTGGTGCTGAAACAAGGTCGCACTTGGAGCTCAGATAGCTCCCAGCTCAGCAGAAGGGCCTGACCCGGATGCTTATGTTCCACTTTAGGGCCAGGAGATCAAAGGGATGGGGATGGATGGAGCCAGGGGAGCAGACAATCAAGAGTGAGTGGTGCTGGCCTTCTCTCTCTTCTCCACCTGCTACCTCTCCTGTTCACTCTCAGGCATTCTTCGTCCTGTGGATGACCTCTGTCTGCCCCATCTGGTTGAGCCTTCTTGTTAAGGCCCTTTGCTTACTGGCCTCTGTACAGCTCCTTAAAATAGCTTACTTCATCACACACACACACACACACACACACACACACACACACACACACACACACCTTCTGAAAGTGAGGAGGCTAGTCTTCACATTTAACGAAGGAGAACTTAGGATCAGGATCAGGAGTATTAGACAGCATACTTGGATCTTTTTTCCCTTTCTGTCCACATGCCTCAGTGTTTCTGGGCAGGAGGAGATATCTCCGGTCTGATGAGGAAGGTAAGTATTTCCTGGACACTTGTCTCCAGCTCCAGTTGATCCCCCTTGTGGTGGTGGTGGGCCTGCCTGATTGTCATATGGCCTCCCCTTCCATCCAGGAGAGAAATGAGCCTACCTAGTTGCCTCCTGTTTCTCAGTCAGGACTTGGGAAACAATGTGTCTGAGTGTCTTTCCCCTGATAGGTGGGGGGACGGAGATGTTCTGCCTCTGTATTGTTCCTCTGGTTCTGGGGTCCCAAGCCAATTCACCTTCCTCTTACAATGTTCCAGAATTCTCTTTATACATATATATAATTATAGTCGCTTAACCGACTAAGCCACCCAGGAGCCCCTGGAATTCTCTTTTGGTTCTTGCACCATTTACAGGGTTTCTAGTTGTGAGTGGAGGGAGGAGCAATGGGTTGATGATAACTTGTCTGGATTGGAAGTAGAACTATCGACTTTTAATGTTTTCAACAGATGGTTGGCTCATGTCACCCAGCTTGACATGATCACAAATAGAAGTCTGACTCAGCCGTCCCTGCTGGATGTAAGGCAGAGAGAGTTAAGCCACAGATATTTTTTCACACCACACCAAAATCTTCCATTCGTTTTTAGGTGTCACTTTATGATTTTATGGCATTATGCTTTATCCCTGACATGGCGTTGGTGCTACTGTTGGGTTTGGGACTGTTTTAGTCAAGATTATTTTTATTTTAAGTAAAATATTTGGGGACTTTTAGGAGGAAGATTACAACTTCCTGCTTGCCTTCACTATCTCAACCCTGACATCTATTTTTAAAGTTTATTTTGAAGGATAAGAAAGTGCCAAACAGATGATGACCTAGTGATGAGTCTTCCTGGAGGACAAATGTGGATGCATGAAGATGGTGAGGAATGCACAAACATGGGGACATTTACAGAATGGCATGAAGGATTGATGGGTTAGGATATGGAGATGCAGAAATAGACTGGGTGAAATTAAAAACAACCTGGAACTGGGGAGATGGGGCGGCTCAGTCAGTTAAGGGTCTGACTTCAGCTCAGGTCATGATCTCACAGTTCGTGGGTTCGAACCCCTCATTGGGCTCTGTGCTGACAGCTCAGAGCCTGGAGCCTGCTTCGGATTCTGTGTCTCCATCTCTCTCTCTCTCTGCCCCTTCCTGGCTCCCATTCTGTCTCTCTCAAAAATAAAATAAACATTAAAAAAAGTAAAAAAAAAATATAGAGTATCAAGTTGTCTGCGAAAAGTGAGTTTGACTTCTTTGCCAATTCTGATGACTTTTATTTCCTTTTGCTATTTGATTGCTGATGCTAGGACTTCCAGCACTATGTTAAACAACAGTAGTGAGAATGGACATCCCTGTAGTGTTCCTGATCTCTATGACCCAGCAATAGCACTGCTAGGAATTTACCCAAGGGACACAGGAGTGCTGATGCATAGGGGCACATGTACTCCAATGTTCATAGCAGCACTCTCAACAATAGCCAAAACATGGAAAGAGCCTAAGTGTCCATCAACTGATGAATGGATCAAGAAGATGTGGTTTATCTATACAATGGAATACTACATGGCAATGAGAAAGAATGAAATCTGGCCATGTGTAGCAGCATGGATGGAACTTGAGGGTGATATGCGGAGCAAAATAAGTCAGGCAGAGAAGGACAGATACCATATGTTTGCACATATAGGTGGATTAGGAGGAACTTAATGGAGGAGTGTGGGGGAAAATAGTGGGGGAAAGGGAGGGAGGCAAACCATGAGAGACTCTTGAATCCTGAGAACAAACTAGGGCTGATGGGGATGGGTTGGAGGGGAAGGGGGGTGATGGGCATGGAGGAGGGCACTTGTGGGGATGAGCACTGGATGTTATATGGAAATCAACTTGAATAAAGTATTAAAAAATAAAATAAAATAAAAATGAAAATTAAAAAAGTAAAAAAATAAATAAAATGTTGTAAATAAATAAATACAATTACACAATGCTCTGTGTCCATTATATCTTAATAAAGCTGGAAAAAAAAAACTCTAGATGCACGTGTATTACTTAATGATAAATGTTACTGAATATTTATTAGGCAAAGAAAGCCCTCCCCGTGGATCCCCATGGTTCTCCGACTTGGCCTCCAGCGACATCCCTCTCCTCTCCCGAACCTCTCTTTCCTTCTCGCCTGCCTCCTACTAGTCCTTTTAGAGGCAAAAGCACATATTAACATTTACAGAATTTCCTAAAACTCAGAGATGACCACACTCAAAATATCTCTCCATCCCCTCAGCCCCAAAGACTAATTTACAAGCCTCTAATTTGACTTTCTAGATCAGGGGTCATGAGACCATGACCTGAGCCGAAGTCAGATGCTTAACCAACTGAGCCACCCAGGCGCCCCTACGTTGTGTAAGTTTAAAGTGTACAGTGTAACGATTTGATATATACGGTACATCCCAAAATGATTGCCACATGAGAGGGTTTTGAGTACAGAATGGGGCTAACTCGTTGCTTAGGTGGTGTCCAGGACAGAACATACCCAGCCTCTAAGTGAAATGTCACTGACATCTTTCTGTTCAAGAGGGAAGGAACCAGTGCTCACCAAACTTTCACAATGCAGCAGGATTTGTACTGTGTATTTTCCATATTCAATTTTATTTAATCCTCACGGAAGCCCTTACATCCATTTTGCAAAGCAGAAAACCAAGACATGGAGGGGTAAAGTGGCTTCCTGACGTCGTACTGTTAATAAATGAAAGAGCCTGGATTCCATCCCAGGCCTCTCTGATTGCAAAGCCTTAGTTCCAACATGGCAAGAAACTCACATATAGTAGTTTATAAATTCATTACCTATGGGGCTGGTAAGTCTCCAAGAATCAGCCTTTGGGTCTCCCTTCTTAGAGGATATGGATGCTCCTTCTGAGGCTGTTGCTCCAGGTGGTTCCTCACTTTGTCATGATCTCTGAGTATTCTTTGTAGGTGTTCTTCATCTTGTGAAAGCTGATGGAAGCATAATACAGTTCCTGTTCCATCTCCAAGGCGGGGGGCACCCCTGCAGAGCTTGTCTGCTCAGCAGGGAGGTCCTGCTCGGACTCCTGCTGGCAACCCTGTGTGGAGAGCAAAGAAGGGCTAAGAGCAGGGCTCTTGGGGTGCAGGGGGTGAGGTGGGAAGGCAGAGAGGGTCCATGAGGTAAATTTGATTCGACAAGACCTTGTTCTTTCTTCCATTCTTTTATCAAACATTTCTTATTTAGCAAATAGAGCACTATTGATTGCTTTCAAATTTTACTGAGAACTCACTCAGACCTATGTGGAAAATAGTTTACATAGAGAGAACCAAATTCTCAGAGAGGGTAGGTACTACCCAAGACCACACATCTGTTTATCATAAACTCAACCCTGTCATTCTGGCACAGGATACACAGGAGGGTGTTTATGAGAAGTTGACTTCTGGGTATGTCTCCTTTATTCTCACACTGTTCCCCACATACACAACACTTCTGACACCAGATGTGTGGGGTTTTCCCCGCACCAAGCAATTCTCCAACACCAGCTGGGTGGCCTGTAGTTCACTTCAATTCTGATGCTCTCTACCCAGAGGTAACGCCAGATCCCATAGATCAAGGGCTCAGTCTTACAAAGCTACCCCCAGCACCACTTCATCTGTCAGTAGGAATTTAGGTTGTAATCTGTGCTGCTGACCAACTGGCTATGAATCAGTGGTTGCCACAGCACTCATCTTAGGTTCCATTAATTTGCTAGAGTGGCTCATAGAATGCAGGAAAACAGTTTACTGTTACCAACTTATTATAAAAGGATGTGATAAAAGACACAGATGAACATCCAAATGGAAGAGGTGCCTAGGGTGAGGTGGGGGAAACAGGCAGGAGCTTCTACACCCTCTCCAAATGTACTCCTAGCATCTTGTGTTCACCAAATTGGAACTCCATACTTTTGGGTTTTTATGGAGACTTCATCATATAGGCATGATGGATCACTAATTCCATTTTTAGTGATGGAGAATGGGGAGTGGGGATGAAAATACCAAGCTTCTAATCATGGCTTGGTCTTTCTTGTGATCAGCCCATCCAGGAACCCACCCAGAGTCACACTTTGAGAACAAAAGATGCTCCTATCTCCCAGAAAGCCTCAAGAGATTTAGAAGCATGACCGTTTTCTGCTGCAGATTAATTTCTCAAGATTTATGGCAACATTTCTCAAGAGGGCTTGCACTTCCTCTCCTCCTATTTTCTCTTGAACTTATTCCAATCAAGAAAACTTCCTCCACTGGGCAACCAGATCTGCTTTTCTCAAGATTAATTGTGACACAATGTGCTAAACTTAAATGGTCATTTCTCAGAACTGATCTTACTGGGCTTATTAGCATGTGAAACAAATAAGCATTCTCTTCTCCTTGAAACCTCATCTCCCTTTGGCTACTAGGACCCAAATCTACACTCTTTAGGTCATTTCTTTCCTTTTTTTTCCCTCAGTGATCTTCTTGTTGTCTTCACCTTGTATCCTTGTTTCTCCCAGGGCTCTGTCTGTGGACCTCTCCTCTTCTTTATGGCTTCATCTCCTATCAAACTTTGATGTGGATGTCCCCCAAACCTCTTTGTCTCCTGAACTCTTCTTCTGAGCTCCAGACTTTTGCCCCATACTTATCTTCTTCACTGGGACATCTTAGAGGCACCTTAAGCTTATAGTAACCAAAATAAAGTTTGATCCCCTATGAGAACTATAATCCTGCAGAGATGGTAACTTAAAGAATTGGTGATTCAATTATATATATTGCTCAAGACAACCACACTAGAGTCCTATTTGGTGTCTATGAGCATGTCTGTACATGCATGGGGACATCTATGGATATTTATGACATCTATGACATCTGTGGACACCCGTGACATCTATGGAGTCATCTTTGGCATCTATCACACCCATGAGGTAGAAGCAGTGTACTACCTTTGCTCATACCACACACATACTCTACCATTCCATTAGCAACTCCTGATCCATCATGGTTACCCATTGGATTAAGTACGTCTTATGGACTGAATTCTGTCCCCTTGGATTTGTATGTTGAAGCTCTAACACCCAGTGCTGTATTTGGGGATGGAGCCTTTAAATAAGTATTTAGGTTTAAGTGAGGTCATTAAGGTAGGGGCCAAAATGACTTATGTCCTTATAAGAAGAAGAGACACTGGAGATGTGTGTGTATAGAGTAAAAGCCACATAAGGCCATAGAGAGAAGGCAGTCATCTGCAAGCCAAGGAAAGAGTTTTCAGGAGAAACTAACCCTGCTGTCATTTGATCTTGGACTTCCAGCCTTCAGAATTATAAAAAGCATATATGTTTCTGTAGTTTAAGCCACTCAGTCTATGATATCTTGTTATGGGATCCTGCATTATCTTTTGCTTGGATTATTTGAGTTTCTTCCTTATTTGGTGTCTTCTTTTCCTAGACTGATATAGGTATTCTCAGCACAGCAGACAGGGCAATCCTTTTTTTTTTTTTTTAAATATTTTTATTTATTTCTAGAGAGAGAGAGAGAGACAGCGTGAGCAGGGGAGGGTCAGAGAGAGAGGGAGACACAGACTCCGAAACAGGCTCCAGGCTCTGAGCTGGCAGTCAGCACAGAGCCCGACGCGGGGCTCGAACCCACAAACCGTGAGATCATGACCCAAGCGAAAGCCGGACGCTTAACCGACTAAGCCACCCAGGCGCCCCAAGGGCAATCCTATTAAAATGAGCATCAATTTATGTCTGTGAAATAATAAAAGATATATATGTATCAAAAGATTAGATAGATAGATAGATAGATAGATAGATAGATAGATAGATCTAGTTCCTGCACAGGTTTCTTAAAAATTTTATAACGTTTTAAGTTATAAGAGTGCTAGGAGCATCTCCTGGTCTAATGTTTGGTCTTTGACCCTGGTTCCTGACACAGAATACCTAAATCCCTTGGGATTTCCTGGATAACAGCAGTGTCTTTTGTTCTAATGATGTAAATCTTGCTTGGCTCCTGGATAGAGGCTGGTCGCAGAAAGACCACCAAGCCATGGTTCAAAGCGTGGAAATTTCAGCCCCATGTCCTCATCCCCCAGGAAGGAAAGAAGAGGCAGAAATAGAGGTAATGATCAACCATGACTATGTCCATAAAAATCCCAGTAGTATGGGGTGGTAGTTAGGGAGCTTCTGGGTTGGTGAATTTGTGGAGAGTGCCATACCTGGAAAGGACTTGGAAGCTCCATGCATCTCTTCCATCTGGATGTTGATCTGTATCCTTCATCCTATCCTTTTATAATAAACTGGTACACACTAAATGAAATGCCTTTCTGAGTTCTTTGGGCCACTCTGACAAAGTAATTAAACTGAGGAAGGGGATTGTGGGAACCTCTGATTTATAGCCAGTTGGTTAGAAGCACAGGTAACAACCTGAGCGTGTGGCTGGTGTCTGAAGGGGAGTGGGGCTGTCCTGTGGGTTGAGCCCTCATCTGTGGGATGTGATACTATCTCCAGATGTGTAGTGTCATAATTGTGTTGAGTTGCACAGTAAGTCATCCAGATGGTGTCAGAGACAACTATTTGGTGTGGAGAAAACCACAAACACATTTAGTGACCAAAGAGTCAAAAGTCAAGTGTCTTGGATGAGTAATAGTTCTGTGTGGTTTTTCTTTACATTATCACTCCTCTCAAAATACATATATAATTATGGTGAACTGCAGGGCCCTGTGTTATCTGCAACCCTCATGCATCTCCATCTTCGTTTCCTACCCACCATTACCCACTGCCCACCCCCACACAGCTCTTCTCAAGCACACCGCCCAACTTGCTGTTTCTCCCACACACCAGGCATGCCCCAACCTCAGAACCCCCAAACTTTTTTTTAGAGCTTTAGTCATACTCTCAGGTCATGCTGTACTCCCTCACTTCTTGCAGGTGTCTTCTCAAAACTGTCCCAGGACTGACATCTCTCATTCTTCCATCTAAAGCCCCTCCATAGCACTATTTCCTGACAATTTCTTGCATATTTTCACTACTTATCTGTTCACTGTTTTCTACACATCCCCCACCCCCACCCCAAATAAATGTAAGTCCTCAACAGCAGGGACATTTTATATTTGTAACATATGTATTTGTAAAAACACAGATACTTCCCAAGCACCCAGAACAATCGACAAATGGGAGATATTTGCAAAAGGAATGAATGAAGGTGTAGTGATTGCAGATCATGTGCTTAGAAACCTCAGTGGTGTCCACCTTAGTCAGAGTTTTAAAGGATGAAAGTCAGAGCTTGGAGATGAGCAGGAGTAGGGCAGATTGACAAACACACATAAGAAGGCGAGCACAGCCAAGCAATAACTCTGAGATGCAAAAAGCTCACTGTGCTTGGGCAAGTGAGTGTCAGAGGGAGAGAAGCATTGAAGGGCACTCTAGGTTTCCTGCCCCAAATGTCAGACCAGGTTGTGTGGGCAACTGACTTTCAGCAGTGTGGAGAGGCCAGTGCTTTTCAGACTTGTGCATGTGGGACAAAGGTTCTTCCTGGAGGTGGTGCTAACGTGCCGGGGAGGAGAAGCATGGAGGGCTGCAGCAGAGTAAGGACTAAGAGGGGAGCTCAGCTCAAAGGGAGTGGATGCATTACGCTGTACTGAGAAGAAGCACAGGCCTCAAACACATTGATGTGAGAAGTGCCGGGTTGGCGCAGGACAGAGGTAGGTCGCTGACAGGGTGACAAGTGCCATCAGGGAGGTGGATGACCAGCAAGAAGAGTGTGTTTAGGAGTGTATTAACCATATGTTTTCAATGCTTTGGCATCTGGGGCCTTGCTAATCCTAGAAGAACTGCCCCCGTCAGGACTGGCCAATCTCTAGCGATGGTGAAGGACTTGCCTTGCAAGCATCTCTTTCATATGCAAACCAATCCACCCAAATTTCATACCCCAAACCCTCCTTTATCCAGCTCTTACGTTCTGGGTCACTATTCTTCCACCTAAACACCCAGGGACCAGGTACCAAACAACTAGGGACAGCCCCAATACCCCAGAGCTTACTGAAGTGATTCAAACTAGCCAATCCTAAACCTATTTACCCTGTCTCACCATACCTTTCCTGTGGAAACCCCAATAAAGGCTCCCATGCATGTCTCCCTATGCCCCCTCTATGCCCTGTCCATGTGGTCTTGTATGTGATCATGTGCCCTTCTTCCTGGGAACTTGAGTAACAGAGTGCCTTTTCAGTGGCAATCACTTCTTGATCTACTGGCCTCAGACACCTGAATAACAAAACCTACATTTTCAAATAAGCAGGAAGGTGATGAGCTCACTTCTGGATGTGCTGAATGGAGCATGGCTGTGTGCCACCCCAGGAGATGCAGAGGACAGTCTGCACACCAGGATGCCCACATCACTCACCAGGGGACCTGGCTCTACAGCTGAGTGGATGGCGTCCATGCCCACTGCTCTCCGGGATGCTGTCTTCCTACAGGTCTTCACTCTGGTGGGAGAACCAGGGTCTCTGACATAGGGTCACTCTCTTAAGGCTGGAGTGAGCAACTACAGCAGGTCAAGGATGGGGTGAGCCCAGGAGCCTTCATATCAAGACTCTAACAAGGTAGGGCGCCTGGGTGGCTCAGTCGGTTAAGCGACTGGCTTTGGCTCAGGTCATGATCTCACGGTTTGTGGGTTGGAGCCCCGCGTTGGGCTCTGTGCTGACAGCTCAAGCCTGGAGTCTGTTTCAGATTCTGTGTCTCCCTCTCTCTCTGACCCTCCCCTGCTCATGCTGTCTCTCTCTCTCAGAAATAAATAAAACATTAAAAAAAAATTAAGACTTTGTAACAAGATGCCCTGGCTCCTGGACCTCTGGGACCAGGCCTGGGAACACATTCATGCCTGGCTCAATGGTATCAGCTGGATTCTTACCACGACTCCACCTTTTGCCCACATCAACCCAGCTCACCCAAAGAAGATGAGGCAGAGGCAGAGAACAAGCAGTGTGGTGATACCAGCTCCCCAAATGGCACCTTTAATCATTCCTGCTCTGGTCTCCAGTTTCCCTGTAGACAGAGACACTTGAGGTGAACTCTAATCTTGACAAGCATGCATGAGTCCCCTCCTCTCCAGCATACTGAGGGGGCTGCCCCTTGCCTCCCATACGGGGTTCAGCCCCAAGGGTCTCCCACCCACTGTAGGACCTCAGCCTCCACTGGAAAGACATGGTCTATGTGATACCATCTGGCCCTCACACTCTTATTCAGCTAATACCATTTCTTCTGGGACCCAGTTTCTTCTCCATCCAGGGTCTCTCTGCAACAGATCCCAGACTTATCTGCAGCAGGACCGTGGGGCTCTGGGCCCTGTGGGCATTCCAGAGAGAGAGAGAGAGAGAGAGAGAGAGAGAGACATATGCACAGAGCACTGTGGGATGTGGAGAGAACTTGTCCTTCCTTCTCTCCAGGGAGGGTATGTGAATCTCCTCTCCTGGCCTCTGCTGACTCTGTCACTCAGGGTCAGAAGTGGACTCTTATGCTTCCAGAAGTGGGTGGAAGCAGCCCTGTCTACTGTGAGCCCAATACACCCAGGGTGAGGGATGTGTCTATGGGTACCACCTGTCAACCATTTGGTGGGGACTGAAAGAGTCTAAAAGGAGCTCACTGCTCAGGTGGGAACCAGATGTCACTACCAATGGACATAGAACAGATGGGGAAAGTCTGGGCTCAGAGAGAGGTCGAGGTGAGAGCTGAGGATTCACAGTCAAGAAATGTCCTAGAGACATTTGGGGACAGTGAAACTACTCTGCCACTAGATGGATACGTGTGATTATAAATTGTCCGATGCACAAAATGGACAACACCAAGAATGAACCCTAATGTCAACTATGGAGTTTTGGTGATAAAGGCAAGTCAATGTAGGTTTGATTGTAAGAAAGGCATCCTCTGGTGGGGGCGCTGATAGTAGAAAGGCTACATGTAAAAGGAGGGGGTTTGGGGAAATCTCTCTACCTTCAGCTCAATTTTGCTGTGAACCTAAAACTCCCTCTCTAAAAATAAAGTCTCCTAAAGATGCTCTAGGCCTTCAGGGACTGAAGAAAAATAAAGAATATATTCAAGATGGTGGGGAGAAAATAGCAAGTCATTCTGGCAAGACCAGAGTAGGAGGGGATGCGAAACGAGGGCCGAGGAGGTTTCTCATGTCTAACAACAGCCTACCACATATCCACCCATTGACACTGAAAGTCTGGCTCTGATTGAAACAGAAAGACCCCAGCTCATCAGCACTCCCTGGATGCGAGGCTCCTTCCCACCTGTGCCATCCACTAGGCAGACACCAGCTGTAGAGTTCTGTGTGGCACCTAGGATAGGAGGACAGGATTTGCCTCTTTAGTGAGGTGGGGTGATGTGAGATACATACAGACCTCCCCCCATCCCCAGAAGCCACAGAACACAAAAGAGACAGAGCTTGGGTCCTTCTAGGCCCCCTACTCAGCCAGACCTCCAGGATTAAAGCACCAGCATCAGCATCCAGACCTGAATTGCCCACCTGTCACTCCCTCAGGCACCCAGGTCATCCTGACCCCACACTCACAGGTGACATTGAGCTGGATGGTCTTTGCCACCATCACACCAGCTGCAGGGAACAGCACCTGACAAGTGAGGTTGGTGCCGTGGTCCTGGGGCCGTGGGGTGAGGGTAAGCATGGAGGAGAGGTGGTTCCTGGGGCCCAGGGAGGTGGGGGCTGCTGATGTCCAGGAGAAGATGGGGGGTGTGCCCCGCTTACAGGCCCAGGGCACAGAGCAGGTCAGGTTCCAGGGGTGTCCAGACTCCAGGGTCTCAGGAATGAGAATGTCAGGTGTATGGGTGAGAGCTGGCGAGGAGAGGGGAAGACACAGATCAGGAGAAGGGTCTGAGGTGCTGCCCTGAGAGAAATCTCAGGCTTTGGTCCAGGATGTCCTGGGACCCCTGTTCTTCCCCTGTGGCCTCTCCCGCAGTCTGCTCCTTACCCGTCACACGCACGGAGATCTGGTTCTGTAGGTAACTATGTCTCACATGAGGCCCTCTCTCCACCCTAAAGAAGTATGTCCCCGAGTCCCTTCTCTGTGCGTCTCTGATGTCCAGGGAGCAGTTACAGTCCTCGAGGTCACCAAGGAGGTGGAATCGACCTTGGGTATCCAGTTGCACTTTTCGATCTGGGTTGTTTGTGGCCACTAGAGGATCCTGCCTTCTATTTGTCCCCTTCTGGAACCAGTAGCCGTGAAGAAAATAAAACCCGTAGTACATGGGGTAAAAGAATTGGCAGGGTACGTACAAACACAGACCCTCTTGCACTGTCACAGACTCCTCCACTCGCAGCGAATAACTCCTGTCCTGCGCCTGGAACCCTGAGGAGAAGGTAGAATCAGCAGAAGCTTCCGGCTTCCCTCTCCCCTTGGCACACTCACCGGCCCACAGCAGGGACAGCAGCAGCGGCAGCATCTTAGAGGCAGAGGGTGTCCGGGCTTCCTGTGGGTGAAGGAGAAGGGGAGGCAGAGGGAGGGGGGCCGAGGAGGACCCACGGGAAGCTGGGAGGAGCAAGAAGCTGCACGATTTTGCAAAACAGGAACAACAGCTGCAGAGCTCCCTCTCTCTCTTCACAGAGTCAGTGACCCCCACGCTCTCTGCCTGGGACCTGGGAGACTCACTCAGGGAGGAGAGACCATGAGCAGAACCTGTGTCCTACCTCCCATCTCCACGCTTCCCTCAAGCACAAGAGCCTGGACCAGGACCTCTGAGAACATGTGAGGTGTGGGACACGGTGAGCCCCCTAAGATCTGAGGTGCTTGTCTGAGCAGTCTTGTCGACACCAGGGAGCTAGTCAACTCCTGTCTACATACGGAGGGTCACAGGCTCACCTAGACCTTCGAGTGGTTGGTCCTGCAAAAGGTAGGATTCTTTAGGTCTGTGTGAGTGTCCTGGGTGAAGTGAAGGCAGGAGCCATTCGTTGATGCATTGATTCATTCTCCAAATGCTTAGTGAACATCTCTCTGTGTTGGGGGACCTGAAGACAAGACACAGGGGCTGACCTGGCCCATCCTGTGACACGGTGTCCACCCTAGGTGCCACTTGCTCTGCAGATATACTGTGCTTTCTCTTTGTCCCTGCTAGTATCATAAGCTGCAGGCACTTAGGACTTTGCATGTCTCTGCTGGCCTCCTGGTTATTTTCTAAGTATACAACGATGGGGCCATCTTTTATTGTACTTCAAGGATGCTGATTCATGAAGTTTCGGTGGTATCTCCAAATGGAAAACCATAGAGCATCTTCATGTAGAACAAAAAGGGAGAACACAAGTGCATGAGCCAGTGGACACTCTTTTCCATGAATGCTGTCTATACAGTGCATATTTGGACAGAAGCAATTTACTAGGTCCTCACCACACAGATTAGCATTTCCTGTCACATAAAAAATCTGGTTCTCATGGTGAAATGTGGATCAAAACGCATAATATTCCAGAAAACAGGAGTGGAATGAATACACAGCTGTGATTAAAAGTTTAAGTTCTGCTCATGTGGTTTTCTCTCTCACTCTGTGGAGTAAACATCTGGCAAATCCTTGATGCCTCTGTTTACAATATGCATATATAATAGCATTTGCTATCATCCATTTGCAAAATCTTTGAAACATATGTGTAAATCAATGTTCTATACACATTACTACCATGGAGAGAATTTTGCCACTTATCTGATAACTGAGGAGTTGAATCTCCAATAAGTGAAATCACACCTTATTCTGGATTTTTTAGCCCTTATTCTAGATTATTAAAAATGTATGGGGGAGCCTGGGTGGCTCAGCTGGTTAAGCATCTGCCTTCGGCTCGGGTCATGACCTCATGGTTTGTGAGTTCAAGCCCCACATCAGGCTCTGTGCTAACAGCTCAGAGCCTGGAGCCTACTTCAGATTGTGTTTCACCCTCTTTCTGCCCCTTCCATGCTCATGCTTTGTCTCTCACTGTCTCTCAATAATAAATAAACATTAAAAATTTAAATAAATAAATAAATGTATGATTGTAGCACATAATGGAAAACCCAATGCAGTTGGTTTTACAGTAAAGAGAGCTATACCATTTTCATGGACTGGGAAGATCCGTGAGTTCTCATTATGTTTCTTTAATGAACTCTGTACTTTTAAAATTTTCTAACGTTTATTTATTATTGAGACAGAGAGAAACAGAACATGAGTAGAGGAGGGGCAGAGAGAGAAGGAGACACAGAACCTGAAGCAGGCTCCTGGCTCTGAGCTGTCAACTCTGTCCTTTTTATAAGATAAAATGCAACCACTTGATGTGTGCCTTTCTATGAATTCTGACAAATGTATACCTCCACAATAAGAACATGAATGTAACCACCACCTCAAATGGGTTTCTGGCACCACTACACAGCTTATCACAGCCACCTCCAGCCCCAGGGAACCATTGATCTGTTCCCTTCATGGTGAATTAATTTTGCCTATTGGAGAGTTTCTTAGAAACATACAATTTGTGTCTTTGGTATTCTCTCATTCAGCAAAATAATTTTGAAATTGATTCAAGTTGCATTTGTAGTTCATAACCTATTGTTAATACATATCATGCCACTCATGGGTGTATTATAATCTTTTATTTTATTTTATTTTATTTTTTCAACTCTTTTTTTTTTAATGTTTTTATTTATTTCTAGGAGAGAGACAGACAGCGTGAGCAGGGGAGGGTCAGAGAGAGAGGGAGTCACAGACTGAAACAGGCTCCAGGCTCTGAGCTGGCAGTCAGCACAGAGCCGGACGCGGGGCTCAAACCCACGAACCGCGAGATCATGACCTAAGCGAAAGTCGGACGCTTAACCGACTAAGCCACCCAGGCTCCCCTCAACTCTTGATAGTAGAGATTTTCAAGTTTGGCTACATAGAGGAAGGTGAAACCATTTTGTGGACATATTTCCACCTCCATGAGTATATAAAAGTAACTTGTGAGACTAACATAATAATGTGTATCAACTGTACTTCAATAACAAAATAGACATAAAAACTGCTTAAAGAGAAAAAAGACTCCCTCCCCAAAAGTGTCATTATTAGGTCAAAGAGTCATTGCGTGTTACATACTAGCAGGACTTGCTACGTTACTCTCCATAATGGTTTTAACCTTTACTACTCCGATCCACAATATTCCAGAATTCTGGCACCTCCACACTCTTATTAATACTTGGTATTGTCAGTCTTTGAAATTTTAACAATTTTAGCAGAAGTATAGTAATATCTCATTGTGTTTTTTAATTATTATTTGTTGTTATTTATTTACTTTTAAGAGAGAAAGTGTGTGTCCAGGGAAAGGGCAGAGAGAAAAAGGGGAGAGAATCACAAGCAGGCTCTACAAGTTCAGCAAAGAGCCTGATGTGAGCCTTGAACTCATGAACTGTGAGATCATGGCCTGAGTTGAAATCAAGAATCCAACACTTAACCGACTGGCTACCCAGGGGCCTCTTTAACTCTTTTTTTTTTTTTTTAATGCTTTTATTTATTTCTGAGAGAGAGAGAGCCAGCGTGAGCAAGAGAGCGTCAGAGAGAGAGGGAGACACAGAATCTGAAACAGGCTGCAGGAGCTGAGCTGTCAGCACAGAGCCCCATGCGGGGCTCGAACCTACAAACTGTGAGATCATGACCTGAGCCAAAGCCAGTCACTTAGCCGACTGAGCCACCCAGGCGCCCCTAATTCCTAATGCATTTTAAACTTAGACACAGTGAGATTCACTTGTTATCATGTATCATTCTGTAAAATTTGACTGATATATAGACGTATGTAACCATAACCACAGTCAAGGTACTGAAGAGTGCCATTCCCTAAGATGTTCTTTCCTCCCATTGCTTGGTGGCCAAGTCCTCCCTCCACCCTCAATATCTGCAAAAATGCTGGTCTGTTCTCCATCCCTCTTGTTTTGCTGTTCAAGGGATGTCATAGAAACAGAATCATATGAGTTTGGCTTCATTCACTTGGCCTAATGCACGAGAGGGTCCTGCATATTGTTGGGTGTGTATGCCAATAATGAGTACAATCTTGTATACACTTACCCCTGGGAGACCATTGGGGTTGTTCCCTGTTTGGGGATTAAAAATGAATAAACTGTCAATATCCACATGCAGATTTTTGTGGGAACGTGTTTTTGTTTCTCTTGGGTAAATATCTCAGCATCAGGTTCCTCAGTCCCACAAGACGTGTAGGTTGGACTGGACACAGATGACAAACCGTTCACCCAAATTTCTGTACTATTTGGTGTTTCCACCAGCAACGTGTGTGGTGAGTCCTGGTTGCTCCACACTCGTTCATATTGGGTATTACCAGGATTTTCCTCTTATCTTCATTTGGATTCTTTAGCCTTTGTAAGAGGAGTGCACTGGCATCTCATCCTGGTTTTAATCTGTGATTTCCTGAGAACAGGCAAGGTTGGGTATGTTTTTATGTGCTCATTCACCATCCATTTTCCTGCTTTGGTGAAGTGATTGATTGAATCTTTGACTGCTTTGTTTTTACTGAAGTGAAATATGCGTAACAGAACTTCTAACCTTTGAACCATTTTAATTGTTCAGATCAGTGGCATTAGACACATTCATATTGTAGTGCGCCCACCACCATCACCATCCATCTCTACAACCTTTTTCATCATCCCAAGGTGACATTTTGTGCCAGTTAAATTAGCAAGCCTCTATTCCCCCACCCCTGGCCTTCCCAATTCATCATTGTATTTTCTGTGTCTATGAACTTGCTTCCTCTACATATTTGGTGTAATGGAGTAATATAGTATTTGTCCTTTTGTGACTGGCTTATTTCACTTACAGTGATGTCTTCAATCCACATTGTAGAATGTGTCAAACGTTCATTCTTTTTAAGACGGTGTAATATATTTCACCTTTTGCTTTTGTGTTGATCTGTTTTTAGACCCTTGGGTTGCTTCCTCCGTTTTAGCTCTCATGAATCAGGCTGTTGTGGATATGGATGTAGAAATATCTATTCAAGTTCCTGCTTTTGATCCTATGTGTATATACCCAGACACGAAGTTCCTGGATCCTATGGTAACTCAATACTTAATTTCTTGAGGAACTGCCATACTGAATTCCACAGCAAATGCACCATTTGCTATCTCAAGAGCAAAACACAGGACTTCCCACTTTCATTGCATCCTTTGCCAACACTTGTGATTTCCTGCTTTTGGTTTCTTCTTCTTGTTTTGTTTTTTTTTATACCATCATTGTGTGGTTGTAATCTGCATATGCCTGATATTAGATGTTAAGCATCTTTGCATGCACTTAGTGGTCATTTGTATACTTTTTGAGAAATATCTATTCAAATCCTTTGTCAATTTGTGAATAAGGTTGTTTGGTTTGTCTCTAATTTTTACACAATTAGGTTTTGTTTCTTTGTTCGTTTGTTTATTATTGTTTGGGCTTGAGAGTCCTTGGTATACACTGGACACAACTCATTCATCAGATATATAATTGTAGGTATTTTCTCTCTGTCACTTCTTTTTCAGCTCTGTTAAGACTGGCTTTTACAGCACAGCAGGTGCTTGCTCCCCAAGATGTGTGTCATGCCTGCGGTGACCCACTAGTGTATCAGGCCATGGAAAAACAGAGTAAAGAAGCTCCGGGGGGCTAATGGGGACACTTAGGGGTGCAAAAATCATTTGAGCAGTGCTGTGGACTGAATAATAGCCCAAAAGTTACCTATGTCTTCATCACTGAAACTTGTAGATGTTACCTTACAAGGAAACAAGGTCTTTGCAGATGGTGATGTAGTTAGAGATAGGGACTTAGAGATTGTCCTACATGATCTGGGTTGGGCCCTAAACCTATCGCAGTGTCCTTCTACAGGGGAAGCAGAGGGTGACCTGCTACACACAGAGTAGCATGAGGCAAAATGACCAGAGAGACCTGAGTGGAGCAATGACACCACAGATCCTGAAATCAGCATCCACCATCACCCAGAAGCAGCAGGAGAAGGATTCACTTCTTCAGCCTCAGGAGGGTGTGGAGCCCAACCAATCTTGATTTCTGTTCAGCAAGACTGACTGGGATTCTGGGGTTCAGACACAGTACCCCTAATTGCATCATTTAGGCATAGTGATGCTCTCAGACTTAAAGAATTTGAAAAATGGCAGTTGAGGAAGGATTTTGTGACCTTCCCCTGCAGGGAAGTCTGTGTCTTCCTCTCTCTGACCCTCCCCTGCTCACGCTGTCTCTCTCTCTCTCCTAGAAATAAATAAAACATTAAAAAAAAAAAAAAGAAACCACCCAGATGTCCTTTGACTCATAAATGGAAGGACAGAATGTGGTATATCCATACAATAGACTATTATCCAGACAAAACGGAATTAGTACTCACACGTGTTCTATGGATGACCCTTGAAAATGTTTTCTCAAATGAAAGAAACCAGACGCCGAAGGCCATCCTTGGAGGGATTTCATTTAGTTGACATATCCCCAGTGAGCAAATCCACAGAGAAGGAAGGCAGATTTGTGGCTTCCGGGGGTGGGGAGGAGGGGGAACGGTGTGGTTCCTGCCTAACAGGCACGGGGTGTCCCTTTGGGGTGATGATATTTCAGGGTGGGTGGAATCAGGTAGTGGTGATGGTCGCACAACACTGGACACACTAAAAGCCACTGACTGTGCACTTTAAAATGGCCACAATGGAGAATTACCTTTTGGTGAATTTTTCCTCAAGGAAATAATAATGCATATCCATAAAAAATACCGTATGGAGAGATCGCTTCCCACCTGGTACTGGCAAAGATCAAAAAAGTTCACCTCATTCTGGGTTGGTGGAAACACACATTTTTCACCCTGGCTGTTGGGAATATAACCTGTCCACCCTCCGTAGAGTAAACTTGGCCATGTCTCTCCAAAGTAGAAAGAACATATGATCCAGCGATTCTGGTTCTAGGAATTTACCCCATAGACCTAACTAAACTCACATACACACATGGAATGAGATATAAGGTTATTGATTGCAGTGTTTCTGTTGGTTGGAGTAAAATGAATGCCACGATTTTCCATCAGTAGAAGATGCACTCAGAAGAGAATCCCCCGTGTGAAGGGGTACCGCCCGTCACAGAGCAGAAGGAAGACTGCTGATAGCAAAGGACCTGAATCCTTCGTGCAAACCCAGCGATGCTCAGAGCAGCCTGCGGACACTGGGCATTTGCCAGGAGGGGACTGCGCATCCGAGGACAGACTCTGCTGTGCATTCTGAATACTTGTCCATGTGAATACGTTACTTGTTCAAAAGTATTAAATCAACGACTGTTAGGAAAATAAAAGCCAGGGCGTGAGGAGTCATCAGTAGATGCCTGATAAGGGGCTGGGGAGGCAGACCTCCCAGGTGCATGTGGCCCTGTTCCAGTGCTTCTCCGGATTGCAGCGGGGAGAGCAGACGTGGGGGAGGGAGGGGCCGATGGGGACCGCTTCTCACAAGGCATGGGGGCTGGCAGGAAGGGGAGAGACCACTGAGCCCACCCATAGGGGTTTCTGCTCCCCAGAGTCAGTGAGTATGAGGCAGGGACCTGGCTCTGCCCTGAGCTTGGAAGGGCCCCAGTCAGGCGGAGGCTGCTTCCTACCTGTGCTGTGTCCCAGGCCGACACCAAATGTTGGGTTCTCTGTGGCACCTAGGATGCGAGGACGGGATTTCCCTCTTCAGGGGGGCGGGGTGATGTGAGATACACGTAGACCTCACCCCATCCCCAGAAGCCACAGAAACACATGAGGGACAGGGCTTGAGTCCTTCTAGGTCCCCTCCTCAGCCAGGCCTTCAGGACTAAAGCACCAGCATCAGCATCCAGACCTGAACTGCCCACCCCTCACCCCCTCTGGCACCCAGGTCATCCTGGCCCCACACTCACAGGTGACATTGAGCTGGATGGTCCTTGCCACCATCACACCAGCTGCAGGGAACAGCACCTGACAGGTGAGGTTGGTGCCATTGTCTTGGGGCTGTGGGGTGAGGTTGAGCACCGAGGAGAAGTGTGACCTGGGGTCCCGGCACGTGAGGGCAGCTGACGTCCAGGAGAAGATGGGGGGTGTGCCCGCTTATAAGCCCAGGGCACAGAGCAAGTTAGGTTCCTGGGGCATCCAGACTCCAGGGTCCCTGAGATGAGGATGTCAGGTGTGTGGGTCAGGGCTGGTGAGATGGGGAGACAGGGCATCAGGAGGAGGGTGAGGTGCAGCCCTGAGAGAAGCCTCAAGCTTTGGGCCAGCGCCTGCCTCTGCGCCCCAACATGTGTTGCCCCCAATCCTTCCCAGGCTGTCCTGGGACCCCCCAACCTTCCCCTGTGGCCTCTCCCGCAGTCTGCTCCTCACCTGTCACACGCACGGAGAGCTGGTTCTGTAGGTAATTATGTTTCATATAAGACCCTTTCTCCACCCTAAAGACGTATGTCCCCGAATCCCTTCTTTGTGAGTCTCTGATGTCCAGGGAGCAGTTGTAGTCCTGGGGGTTTCCAAGGAGGCGGAATCGGCCGTGGGTCTCTGGTTGCACTTTACGGTTGGGGCTGTTCGTGGCCACTGGAGCACCGTGCCCTGTATTGGTCCCTTTCCGGAACCAGTATCCATGAACTGGGTCATATTTAGTATATTGGACCTGGGGGTGGGAGAAATCGCAGGGCACGAACACACACAGGCCCTCCTGCACCGTCACGGCCTTCTGCACTCGCAGCTGGAATCCAGAATCCTGAGCCTGGGAGCCTGCGGGGAATCGGGGGTCAGTGGCAGCCCCCGCCCGCCCGGCCCTCTCCCCTCGGCTCACTCACCGGCCCACAGCAGGGACAGCAGCAGCGGCAGCAGCATCTTAGAGACAGAGGGTGTCCCGGCTTCCTGTGGGTGAAGGAGAAGGGGAGGCAGAGGGAAAGGGGGCCGAGGAGGACCCACGGGAAGCCAGGGAGGAGCATGAAGCTGCACGATTTCACGAAGAGGAACAACAGCTGAGGAGCTCCCTCCCTTTCTGCAAGGAGCCTGTGACACCCCTCGGCCACAGACCTGGGAGACCCACTCAGAGGGGAGAGACCAGGACCAGAACCCCCCGTCACTCCACTCTGTCGCCCAAGCCTGGTTCGCAGGGATGTGGGTCCTGCCCGTGGGGGGCCTCGACTCTGCTGGAGGCCTGTCCTGATGGGGAAAAGTGGTGTCCGAGATCTGCTCACACGAGCCCGGGAGAGTGGGTGTCCCGCTGCTCAGGCTGTCAGCCTACCTGCTCTGGGGACGCAGTCGCTTCTGGCCTGGCCTGAGTTACTGCTGCTGTGGTGTCCACACCTCTTATTCTTTTTTTTTCCCCCCAGAATAAGAAAGGCTTTATTTTTGAGTCAAAACAAATAGCACAAACATAGACCTGTTATTCTTTTTTTTTTTTTAATGTTTTTATTTATTTCTGAGTCAGAGAGAGAGACAGCTTGAGGAGGGGAGGGTCAGAGAGAGAGAAGGAGACACAGAATCTGAAACAGGCTCCAGGCTCTGAGCTGTCAGCACAGAGCCCGACGCAGGGCTTGAACCCACAAACTGTGAGATCATGACCTGAGCCAAAGTCAGACACTTAACCGACTGAGCCACGCAGGCGCCCGTAGACCTGTTATTCTTAAGCAGGGATGTCCCCCCCCGCCCCAAGCCAGGGGACCGTTGGCAGTGTCTGGGCACATTTGATTGTCACAGCTTGTGATGAAGGAGTGTCTGGCATCTAGCGAGTTGAGACGAAGGATGCGTCTAAACATCCTCTGATGTGCAGGATGGCTCTCACTGCAAAAAATCCTCGGCGCCAAGGTTCAACAGCGCTGAGGCTCAGGAGGCCTGGTCTAGGGGCACCTGGGGGGCTCTGTGGGTTAAGCGACCAACTTCGGCTCAGGTCTATGATCTCAGGGTTCGTGAGTTCAAGCCGTGCGTCGGGCTCTGTGCTGACAGCTGGGAGCTTGGAGCCTGCTTCAGATTCTGTGTGTGTCTCTCTCTCTGCCCCTCCCTGACTCACACTCTGTCTCTCTCTATCTCTCAAAAACAATTAAAAGATATATATATATACGTATATATGTATATACGTATAAAAGCTTCGTCTAGAGCCGAGAGGCATCAGTTTTGCCAGCATCGGGTCCTGGAGGTTCGGCATGAGACCAGCCCGTGAAAGAGGAGAAAGGGTCTTGGGTGACGTGTAGAAGACAGAGGCTCAGTCACTCACTCAACGGGTCCAGGGTGAGCGTCTGCCCTGTGTCAGGGCTGGAGGTACGAGGAGACACAGCAGACCCAGATCCTGCCCTTGAGACGCTCCCCACTGGGGGCCGAGACACAGGGCCCACAGACACCTGCCTGGGAGGGGCCGGGAGGCTCTGTCGGCAGGTGCTTTGGGGGCGCGAATGACCCAAGCGCACATGGCCTGGACTCTCAGGGGACGGGAAGGAAGGTTCCTCACCGGGGGACTCTGCTGCGGCCCGAGGTCAGCGCAGAGGCAAAATCGGGCAGAGCAGGGCAAGAGCTGCTCGCACCTCCCCGCTGCGGTCCCCCCGCTCATGTGACCCGTGGCCCTTCACCAGGCCCTGGGGGGCCTCCGTTCCCGCCCCCCCTCCGCTGTGCTCCCTGCCCGGCCACGTGGCCGTGCTGGCGGCGCTGCTGAAAGCCACGGCCACGCCCACTGAAGGCGTCAGCTTCAGGCAGTGCAGACGCCTACGAGCCAGCTCCCTGCCGAGGGACATCTGTGAGCCCAAAGCCGCGCGGGGGCTGGGCTGGGAGGCCGACACACGGACCCCGACCTCAGGGAGGCCCAGGTCCTGCCCAGCTGGGCCCTCGTGGGCGGCGGTGCAGGGAGTGTTCAGGCCCTGGGAGCACAGGCTGCCGACGACGGGATCTTCAGCCGCCATTACCCCTTCCTTCTCCTATCTTTGCCCGCGTCTGTCACCCCAGGGCCTCTGTGCCCCAGCCACATGCAGGACAGGCCCCGGGCCCGCCCCCTGGAAGCTCCCCCCACATGCCTGTCCTGCCAACAGCAAGACAGAAGACAGACAGACTTGCTCTGTGTCGCCGAGGGTGCCTGAAGCCCAACCTGAGAGTAAAGTCGAGCCATTGGGGGGCGCCTGCGTGGCTTAGTCGGTTAAGCGTCCGACTTTTGCTTGGGTCACGATCTCGCGGTTCGTGGGTTCGAGCCCCGCGTCGGGCTCTGTGCTGACTGCCAGCTCAGAGCCTGGAGCCTGTTTCAGATTCTGTGTCTCCCTCTCTCTCTGACCCTCCCCCTGCTCACGCTGTCTCTCTCTCTCTCTCCTAGAAATAAATAAAACATTAAAAAAAAAAAAAAAGTTGAGCCATTGGGTCCTGTCTTCAGCTGAGCTGAAGATCACTGTGTCCCTTCCACCGTCCTCTCTCATACCCGCCGGGGGGAGGGGGGGCTCCCCAGAGACCGGCTTCCTGAAACTCACTCTGCACAGACAGGCAGGGAGACCTGGGCGCCCAGCATGTGAATTGCCGTCTCCAGCTCCCACCCAGGACAGCTCCCACCCAGGACAGCTCCCACCCAGGACAGCCCCAGGACCCCAGACGCCGAGCCACTGGAGCGGCTCAGGGTGTGGCCCTCCCAGACCTCTTAATGACCCCTCTGCACCTCATCGGTGAGGGAGGGCTTCCTACCCGAGGGTGATGGGAAAGCTGCACGTGTGACCCCCACTGTTGAACAAAAGACATGAAGAGCAGTTTATCAGTCACACATTCACTGCCTGGGATGATGCACACAGTGCGGGCTGCACCCAGGGACGAGGCAAACAACCAGGGCGTGTGGGAGCCAGCCTGCCCCGATGAGGGAGTGGTGACTCGCGCGCGGCCGAGCTGGAGGATTCCATGGGCTGGTGTGAATAACTCCACGGGCTGAAAGGGAACTCGTCTTTCTCCGCCCAGCCTTCCATGATAGGGACGCCAGGGCGGCTCCATCGGTGAAGCGGCCGATTTTGGCTCAGGTCACATCTCACTTTGGTGAGTTCTAGCCCTGTGTCACAGAGCCTGCGTGAGATTCTCTCGGTCTCTGCCCCTCCTCCACTCTCTCTTTCTCTCAAAATAAATAAACATTTTAAAATAATAAAATAGGAGGCGCCTGGGTGGCTTAGTCAGTTAAGCGTCCGACTTTCGCTTAGGTCATGATCTCGCGGTTCGTGGGTTCGAGCCCCGCGTCGGGCTCTGTGCTGACTGCCAGCTCGAGCCTGGAGCCTGTTTCAGTCTGTGACCTCTCTGACCCTCCCCTCTGTTCACGCTGTGTCTCTCTCCTAGAAATAAATAAAAATAAAATAAAATAAAATAAAATAAAATAAAATAAAAATAAAATAATAAAATAGGAGGCTTGGGGGAAAAGGCTGCGTCGGTTATGCCCAATCCGCTAGGTCATGATCTCATGGTTCGTGGGTTTGAGCCCCACGTCGGGCTCTGTGCTGACTGCCAGCTCAGAGCCTGGAGCCTATTTCAGAGTCTGTATCTCCCTCTCTCTCTGACCCTCCCCTGCTCACGCTCGCTCTCTCTCTCTCTCCTAGAAATAAATAAGAATATTTTAAAAATAATAAAAAATAAAATAAAATAAAATAAAATAAAATAATAAAAAATAAAATAAAATAAAATAAAATAAAATAAAATAAAATAGAACAAAATAAGTGAACATAGACCGGGGGTGCTTGAACAGCAGACATTTATTCTTCACAGCTCTGGGGGCTGGGAAGCCTGAGATTACACTTGGTTCCTGGTGAGAACATGCTTTCTGGCCCATAGGAGGCCACGTTCTCACTATGTCCTCACATGACCTTTCCTCTCTGCAAGGGTGTGGGTCACCGAGGGAAGGAAGGGGGGAGGGAGGGAGGGAAAGGGATCCCTCTCTCTTCCTCTTTTTATAAGGCCACCAATCTCAGGACTCCACTCCTATGATCTCATTTAATCTTAATGATCTCTGAAAATACAACCACATCGGGGGTTGGGGCTCCATTATATGATTTCCAGGGGTGCAATTCAGCCTCCATCGTTCAAGTTCCTTGGGGTCCCCCCGTTCCCTCCTTGTCCTCTCTGTGGGCAGCTTCGCGTCCGCCACATGCAAAGAGAGCAAGCCAGCTAAGTAATTATATTCTGCATCTCCTCTTTTCACTCAAAAGACTTAGGTCTCATCTTCCACCATCTTGTCAACGAAGCTCAGGGCACAGTTACATCTCCCGGGGCCTCCGAGGAGGTGGAAGCGTCTCAGAGTCACGATCTGTCATAGGCGGTCCACGTGGGTGGCGGCCACTGGGGCTTCCTGACCAGGCTTGTCCCTGCTCCCGAGGGTAGGAGACGGTGCAGGGCGTGGGGGCTCATGGCTCTCTCGTGAGAATCTCTCTTCCGATTCTCAGCCGGGGACCCCGGGAGGGGGTGGTGAGGGTGCCTCAGGCCCCGGGCCGTAACTCCTCACCCCTGGATGGCAGGGACGGCTGCAGCTCTGGAAGGAGATGGGCCAAGCGCTTTGCTGGGGTTTCCTCTCTCAGGGAATCCTGAGGAAGTCCCGGCAGCAAGGCGAAGTGACGCTGATGTATGTGCGCAGAAAAGGAACTTCGGCCCTGGTCTCTATCAGAGCTAGGCTGCCTCAGGAGATTGTGCTCTCTCGCCCTTTCAGAGGAGGCCTCTGAAGTTCAGAGAGGGCAACAGACGTGCGCTAAGGCACCTGGGAAGGCCGGACCGGCTCCCTGTCTCCCGGCTGCCTGCCGAGCCGTGACCTTTGGAACCTGCTCTCCCCACAAAGGACCAAGGTGCTGTAACGGGCAGGCATCAGCGAGTCATATGATTTTCTTTTTTTTTACAAATAGTTTATTGTCAGATTAGTTTCCACGTAACACCCAGTGCTCATCCCCACGAGTGCCCTCCTCCATGCCCCTCCTCCCTCCCCCCTACATCCATCAGTCCTCAGTTGTCAGCATTCAAGAGTCTCTCATGGTTGGCCTCCCTCCCTTTCCCCCACCATTTCCCCCCTTCTTCTCCCCCACGGTCCTCAGTTAAGTTCCTCCTAATCCTCCTATACGTGCACACATAGGATATTTGTCCTTCTCTGCCGTGAGTCATATGACTTCTGCTGAGGATTAGTTCTGGAGCGGCCCAAGGTGGAGTTAAAGGCAGAGGGTATGGAAGAACCCCGAGTGAGTCGACGCGGGAAGACTTCCGTGCATTCGTTTATTCAACACAACGAAGTGAGCACATTCACTGTGTCAGGGGCTGCAGTTAAGATCCGACCTCACTTCTCCCTGCTCAGTGGGGTGGTCCCTAGGCAATTCTGGAAATTTCATGGCAGGGGCGAGAGCCGGGAAGCCAGGCGAGGTGGGGCTTTTCTTCCAGGTTTTCGCCTGGGTCACCGGGCGCTGGATCCTAACATCCGTGTTGTGCGACGACAGGACCCGCCCATCCCCTTGGTCACGTTGCTGGCCCTTCTCCCCCGCACAAGGGCGGGGCCAGCCCAGTGCCCAGCACAGGCATCCGGAGTGAATGCTTGAATGAACCGACGGAGGCTGCTCCAACCCACAGGGTAAGACTGTTCCCGACCCGGCTTCCCAAGGCAGGCTTTCCCTTACGGATAGTTTCGCTTACCTCCTCTTGTCATGGTTTACATGCGGGGCTATTTCTCCTGTTTGTCCCATACTCTGAGGAGCCTGTACCTGTGTGTGCGAGCCCAGAGCTGCCTGACATCACCCGGCGTTGTCTATTCTGTGGTTGGAAGAACAATTATGTGTGGTAGGAAATGGGCTTGTGCAATGACATTTGTTACAAAATATCCTATTACCCCCGGATAAAAAGCCAACTTCTCTCCTTGCGGAGGTTCCTGGAATGTTACTTTTAAACAACTTCCCCCTAGTGCTGAGCAAGTCAGGGAGTCGGGAAACAGCTCACCCACAGAGGACAAACAAGTGTCCTTGACTGTTGAGAGCATCCTATTCCAGTGGGAATCTGCAGAGGCAGAAACGCAGGTTGTGGCCACCAGAGGGCAGTCGAGATTCCTCAATTTCCTGAGGTAATAATGATCCCTTTCCTTTTTTTTGTTTTTTGATTCCTTTTTTTTTAATTTTTTTTAATGTTTTATTTCTAGGAAAGAGAGAGAGACAGCGTGAGCAGGGGAGGGTCAGAGAGAGAGGGAGTCACAGACTGAAACAGGCTCCAGGCTCTGAGCTGGCTGTCAGCACAGAGCCCGACGCGGGGCTCGAAACCACGAACCGCGAGATCATGACCTAAGTGAAAGTCGGACGCTCAACCGGCTAAGCCACCCAGGAGCCCCATGTTTTTTGATCCCTTTTTAACAGCAATCGTGAGGTTCACAGCTGTCATACTCTTTTTTTTTAAGACAGCACCTATTGTACCTATTGAGGTACAATCACTGTACCAAAAAAGAGCACATAATAACGTGCCATTTGAACTTAATCATGCGCCTGTAAAATCATGACCACCATCCTAGCTACAGACATTCATACCACCTCTCAAAAAACTTTCCTGTTCCTCTATGCTTTTTGGTTTGGTTTGGTTTGGTTTGGTTTTGTCTGTTTATTGTTGGTATCATAAAAATAAGTTTTTATATATATATATATATACATATATACATATATGTATATATATACATATATATGTGTGTATATATATGTATATATGTGTGTGTATATATATATATACACACACATATATATAACTTACCATGAGCACCTAACTCTTGATTTTGGCTCAGGTCACAATCTCACAATTGGTGAGTTTGAGCCCCTCTCCTTCTCTCTTTCTGCTCCTCCCCTGTTCGCTCTCTCTTTCAAAAATAAATAAAACCTTTAAAAAGTATTTTAAAAAAAAGAATAACTATGATTAAAACAATTTGTTAATGGATACTTAATGTGAAAATATGTAAATTGTGACATCAAAAATATAAAGTGTTGGGGTACCTGGATGGCTCAGTCGGTGGGCGTCTGACTTTGGCTCAGGTCATGACCTCACAGTTCACGGGTTTGAACCCCACATCAGGCTCTGTGCTGACAGCTCAGAGCCTGGTGCCTGTTTCAGATTCTGTGTCTCCCTCTCTCTCTGACCCTCCTCTGCTCACACTTGGTGTCTCTCTCTCTCTCAAAAATAAATAAAACATCAAAAAAATTAAATATAAAGTGTTGGAGGGGTTGAAGTGTAGAGTTTTGTATGTGATTAAGTTAAGTTGCTCTCTGCTTACGACAGACGGTTACAACACTCGGATATTTCATGATCTCCTTTTCTAGAGAGTAGACGGAGCTCCTGCTAGAGCCAGGATTTGAATCTCATCTTCCTGTCTTTGGAACATCTGTTTTTAACTGCAGTCTCCAAATTCCCAAACCCCAGAAATTTAGAAAATATATTGAGAGGGACACCTGTGGTTATTTAATGTGTAAGTAGTGACGTGGCCACCAGGCCTGGGGCTCCTGTCTTTATATGTCTCTGCCTTTGAGTCCCCTTTGGAATTCAGGACATAATTTGACCTGGCTGCAGATGAGGCGGGTGTTCATAGGATGGAGGCCCTATCGCTCTCCTTGTTTTGGTTTGTTGTTGTCGTTGCTTCTGTTGTTTGGTGTTGCTGATTTTACTCTGCCTGGCTTCTGTTCTCAATTCGTAAAGGTAGTAGCTATAACGTCCACGGTGCAGTTTCCTGCAGAAACTGGGGTCTCTGCGCTTCTCCGCAGTCCCACGGCGCCCCCTAGCGGCGGCGCAGCTCTCTCAACGTTCCCCGCCGCGTTAGGGCGCCCTCTACTGCTCACCCAGAGAGTTACCCGGATCCCCGCACCAGCCACCTCCTCCCTCCATCTCTCTCAAGTCTTCCGCTTTCACACCAGCCTCTCCCTGGCACCTGGCTCCCATCCTGCCACAGAGGCCAAACTCTGTGACAGTCTCGCTACACAGGAATAATAAAAGAGAAATAAGTATTATTATGATCAATGTCGGTATTATCCGTGTTATCGTTATTGTTATTTTCCCATTCTTCTTTCTTCTCTGGGAGCTGATGGGGGCTTCTGCCTCCTGAGCTCTCTAACCCTAACCCCATGAGGATGTAGACCCAAAACAGGGTTGTTGTGATTCACAACTTTGGCTCGCCCTGGTTATCTGACACACTTGGGGTAATGAGTTTGCCCAGACAGGGCCACAGGGACAGGGCTGGGAGTGTCACGGCTCCCTCTGGTTTGCAGTTCCGCAAAGATCCACGTTAGCGTTCCCTGTGGCCTCCAGGCCTCGTGAGCAGGGAGGAGCGGATGTTTCCCAGGGTCCACTCTGGCTGCAGCCGGCAGAACCTTGCCCTGGGAGTGGCTACTGCCACCTGCCCCGCAGGTGAGCACAGAGGCTGACTAAGGGGAGCTACACCCAGTAGTGGCATGCCTCTCTGGAGGGAGTCAATGCCCCAACATCTGTCAGACTTCACAGTTTAGGGATGTTCAGGGGCTGACAATGTAGGAAGCCCACCATTCCTTTATTTTCCTTTATTTTTTTGAGAGAGAGACAGAGAGACAGAGAACGAGTGGGGGAGGGGCAGAGAGAAAGGGAGACACAGAATCCGAAGCAGGCTCCAGGCTCTGACAGAGCCTGATGTGAGGCTTGAACTCATGAACCGTGAGATCATGACCTGAGTCGAAGTCGGACGCTTAACCCACTGAGCCACCCAGGCGCCCCCTTCCCACCATTCCTAAATAAAGAGACGGGGTTTCAGATGAGATACTTCAAGTTATAGGGGATCCAGGACGGAATGAGAGTGAGTCTCTGAAGCCTGAGGTATGTGCCAAGGCTGCAGCCACCTCTTGAGGGTAGGGGCCTCCTGAGGGTCTCCCTGCATTAAAGCTTAGATTCTCACTGTGGGCGCTGAGTGAAATCAGTTCTGCCATACTGGCCCCGATTGACTGGGCCAAGCATCATTGGCTACGTACAATCTGGATACAAGGGAGGGACATCCGCCTGCAATGATATGGCACAAAGCTCAGCTGGATAAGGATGTTTCGCGTTGAGGGATATCAAATAGATCCAATCAGATGGTCTCTCTGGGCAGAAGTTGCTGGTCTCCTACTATTAACCATACCCCTTTTTCCTTCATAAGGACAAAAGAGGTAATAAGGGCACAAGCCCTTAATTAATGGGTAATTTAAGTACCTCTGAAGATTTTTGTTGTTAGGTCATACAATTGAAGTGTTTTTTAAAACTCTGGGGTCTCTGCGTGGCTTGGTCAGTTGCATGTTCAACTTCAGCTCAGTCATGATCTCGTGGTTCGTGAGTTAGAGCCCCACGTCAGACTCTGTGCTGACAGCTCAGAGCCTGGAGCCTGCTTTGGATTTTGTGTCTCCCTCCCTCTGCCCCTCTCCTGCTCATGCTGTCTCTCTCTCTCTTTCAAAATTAAACATTAAAATATGTTTAATCTATAAATGCAGTTTGAAATGTTTTTTCCCTAAAAGTTGAGTAAAACATAAAAAGGCTTTTTAACTATGCCCATTGAGATTAACATTTCCTGAAACTGTGTGGAAGGCACTGGTCACAGTCATTTTCATATATTACCTCATTTAAAGCTCATAACAGCCCTGTGAAGAGGAAGCATTTTACAGGTGGAGATAGTGAGGCTTAGTGAAGAAAGTCACTTGCTTGAGATGACATGACAGGTAAGAGCTAGATTTGAATTTGAGCCCAGCCAGTGTGAGATTCTCTCTCTCTCTCTCTTTTTTTAATTGTTTTTTTTTTTATTATTTGTTTTGAGAAAGACAGAGAGAGCATGAGCGAGAGAGGGGCAGAGAAAGAGAGAGAGCGAGAATCCCAAGCAGGCTCTGTAAGGTCAGCACAGAGCCCAATGCGGGGCTCGAACGTACAAAACCATGAGATCATGACCCCATCAAAAATCCAGAGTCAGACACTTAACCAACTGAGCCATCCAGGTGCCTCTGGGATTCTCTCTTAACCACAGAGTCTGTTCCAGAGGACATCCATATGCCCACCTTCACTTGTGACGTCATTACAAGTTCAGGGTGATCAAGACAACCCTCTGTTTCTATCACTCACGAAGGACTCACAACACACTGAAAGCTATTATCCTTGTAGTTAGGGCTCATTACAGCATGAGGATACAGATTAGTGTCACTGAAGGGTAAAGGGTATGAGTTGGGGTCCCGGAGAATCCCAAGAGTGGTGCTTCCACTTGTCTCTTCAGTGGAGTCATAGACAGCATTAGCTCCTCCCAGCATGGCGTTGTGACAGTGTGCTGACCAGGGAAACTTGTCAGAGCCTTGACGTCAGAGTTTTTATTAGGGCTCTGTCACAGAGATATGATTCACTGCTCACATGGCTGACCTCAGTCTCCATCCCTTCCAAGAATAGAGCTGATACCATGTGACCCAAAGCCTTCATCATAATTTCCACTGTAGACTATCTAGTGTGTCCCAAGGACCCCACGTAAATAAAGACACTCTGAGGACTTAGAGATTCCTTCTAGGAGTCGAGGACAAAACCAGGTCTGTCTTTGGCTAAGATTAAATTCTTTATTACAAAAGTCTGTTTCTGGGACTTATCCAGCTCTACAAATGGGACTGGCCAAAAGTTGTTATACTGCTGTTTGTATAAAAAGAGAAAAATGTTTGAGGCACCTGGGTGGCTTAGTCAGTTAGGTATCTGACTTTGGCTCAAGTCATGATCTCACAGTTTGTGGGTTTGAGCCCCAAATAGGGTTCTGTGCTCACAGCTCAGAGCCTGTAGCTGCTTCAGATTCTGTCTCCCTCTCTTTCTGCCCTTCGCCCACTTGTGTGCTTTCTCTCAAAAATAAATAAATAAACATAAAACTAAAGTATTACTTCTCTGAGGGATATCTATATTTAAAAAAGAATAAGAGAGAGAAAGAGAAAAAACGTTGAAAGAAGCGAAATGCTCCCAAATGAGGTATGGGTTGAACAAATCAATTCATGGCCAGTTCAATGGAATAGTACATCGTCATGAACAATGAACAAAGAAGATACAGGAGGAAGGGCTTCATGAGCTAAGGGCAGAAAAACAACTTCATGTGTTTTCTGGGGGTATCACTTATAATCAAATACCAAGAGGGACCAATTGAAGAATTTCAATGGTAAGTAATAAATTATTTTCCTATTAAAACAAACACAGATGTGTCTGGCAGTAGGCTGCAAACATTCATATGGGTTTTCAGAAAACAGTAGAAGACTTCAGAGGTATCGAATGGACCACTAGATGCCCTAAGGTGTATATTCATCAGTCTCTGACTAAACTTGGGTTTAACATTGAAGAAGCCCAAATAAAGAAGGATATTGAATGGTATGACAGCAGCTAGGTAAAAATAAGCATGTATGCATGAGTATGTATAACGTATCAAAAGTGAAAAGTTTTAGGAAAAAACGCTGGATATAACTCCAGGTGATTTTTTAATAGTATTAATCAAATTATGATCAATAGTTGTGTACTTTATTTATAAATTTTTTTAAAGTTTTATTTATTTCTAGGAGAGAGAGAGAGACAGCGTGAGCAGGGGAGGGTCAGAGAGAGAGGGAGACACAGAATCTGAAACAGGCTCCAGGCTCTGAGCTGGCAGTCAGCACAGAGCCCGACGGGGCTCGAACCCACGAGCCGTGAGATCATGACCTAAGCGAAAGTCGGACGCTTAACCGACTAAGCCACCCAGGCGCCCCATACTTTATTTATAAAGTATTGTTATTTACTTATATTTATAAATGTAAACATGTATGCTTGCATAAATATTCATATGTATATTTAGATAAATAATTATGTTTATCATAAATATGAATATATTTACAAATGTATATTTAGAGGGGCACCTGGGTGGGTCAGTCGGTTAAGCATTGGACTTTGGCTCAGGTCATGATCTCAGGAGTTCAAGTCCCCCGTCCGGCTCTGTGCTTACAGCTCAGAGCCTAGGGCCTGCTTCAGGCTCTGCGTCTCCCTCTCTCTGCCCCTTCCCTGCTCGCACTCTGTCTCTCTCTCTCTCGAAAATAAATACACATTAAAAATTTTCAAGCAAATGTATATTTAGATAAGTATTCGTAATAAATAGTTTTGAACTATTTAAATTAATTACTAAAATAACATCAGTTCTAGTTTTCCTTCCTAAGAATTTCCCAAAATTTCTACAGCCAATTGCCTCTGCAATTAATAAAGTAAGTAGTGTTTGTTGTCACGAAAGTGAAAGACGAACATACTCCCAAGTCCAACTTGAAAGACTTGTCCAGTGACCCTTTCCAGGGTGCATCCTCTCTCCTGCCATCTCGGTCCCTGATCCAGCCCACCTGGGTCTCTGGGTCTCCGCGTCTCTCTTTCTCTCTGTGGGGTCCCCCGGGGGCAGACACGCCACACGCGCTCAGGGCCACGCCGCCCGTGAGCCCGCAGTGCTCTGCCCCTGCAGAACTTCCCCAATACTGAGCCCAAAGGCCCAACACCACGGGTGTTCCACGTATTGGCTCAGACATAAGAGAGCACCCCTGCTTTCACTCCAAATGGCCAAATGGGGAAAAGATTGGCTGACCCGGGGAGAGGCCTTCAATAAGTCCTTAGTGTTCAGGGAGGCAGAAGCAGCACCTTGTAAGATGACACATGGCAATTCAAAAGTTGAGATCTGCGGGTAGTAGGAAAAACGAAAATGAACATTCACACGTTTAAAAAAAAAAAAAAAAGTCTGATGTTGGGGCGCCTGGGTGGCAATCGGTTAAGCGTCCGGCTTCAACTCAGGTCATGATCTTACAGTTTGTGGGTTTGAGACCCGCATCGGGCTCTCTGCTGACGGCTCAGAGCCTGGAGCTGCTTCAGATTCTGTGTCTCCCTCTCTCTCTGCCCCTCCCCCGCTTGCGCTCTGTGTGTCTCTGTCTCTCAAACATGAATAAACATTAACAAAATAACCCCCAAAAATCTGATGTCTTATATTTATTGTGCTTTTTGGTGTTTTCCAGTTTTCCTAGAAGTAGCATAAGGTGTTGGGTTTTTTTTTTTTTTTTGGTTTCGTTTTATTTTTGTTTTTTCTGTTTCGTTTTGTTTTTTGTTTTGTTTTGTTTTGTAACCAGGATAGAATAGTATAAATAAGTTTCAAAAAATAAGGTGGATATGGGGCGCCTGGGAGGCTCAGTCAGTTAAGCATCTGACTTTGGCTCAGGTCATGATCTCATGGTTCATGAGTTCAAGCCCCTCGTTGGACTCCGTGCTGACAACTCAGAACCTGGAGCCTCCTTCAGATTTTGTGTCTCCCTCTCTCTCTGTCCCTCCCCTGCTTGTGCTCTGTCTCTCTCTCTCTCAAAAATGAATAAACATTTAAAAAAATTTTTTTAAATAAAGTGGATAAATAATAAGCTAAAGTCACCATAAAGTCATAAAGATAACAACTGACTCCCCGGCCCCGCCTGTGCGGGGTTCAGAGTCCATCCTGGGAAGCAGGAGAGGGACGGACGGGGCCAGCAGCCCAGGGCTGGAGACGCAGATCTGTGAAGGGGCAGAGGAGGCTGTGCGGTCCCTGGAGAGACACCTAGCCCAGGAGGACCTGAGCATCCCATGGACCTTTCCAGACCTCGATGCAGACATTGGAGGGAGCTGTTTCTCCTGGGTAAGAGAGCTGAACCCACAGGGGTCACAGGGATGGGGAGAGGAGAGGTGCTCAGGACTCGCACCAGGGCTCTCATGAGCTCGCACACCTGGGCATACCGCGCCCATAGACACTCTCTCTCTCTCTTTGTCTCTTTCACACACACACACACACACACACACACACACACACACACACACACACAGTGTTCATCCCCATGCATACCCAGGAGTGATGACCTTGGATCCCCAGCCACACTTGCTAGAAATCACCTCCTCTGTGTGCCCAGCCTGTCCTCATCCCTTCCCCCACCTCTCCAGCTGGACCCCTTCCCAAGCCCCCCCTCCGCTCCAGGACCCTCTGAGCCCCCCTGACAGGGACAACTATTGTGTCTCACCATCCACCTTGGGTACTGTCCTCAAACACCACTAGTGTCCTCCCTGGAGCCAGCAACCAGAGGTCTCAGGTGTCTCTGTCCCCTCCATGAAGCCAAGGCTTAGGGTACACAGACAGTGGATCTCTGTGTCCTAGTTGATGACAGACCCCCACCCACACGGATGCATTCCACTGAATTGAGATGCTAAGTCAAAGACTTGTGTAGACAGTCTTGGGGGACGTTATCTACCTGGGTATCTCTGGAGCTCACCCACTGGGTTCTGCCCCATGATCAGGGATGCTGTGATGTGGTGGTGGCTGACACGGCCCTCTGTAGCCCAGAGTCCAGTGTGAGATGCAGATCTGTCTCCAGATTCTGATGACCCGGAGTGATGGGGACAGGGATGAGAGGGCCCAAGAGGCTGGGGGAGCCCCAAGGGACGGCCTGACCTACACTGACAAGGAGGGGACATCACAGCTGAGAACAGAAGGATGAGTAGAAGTGAGTAGACAGAAAAGGCCGGTGGACATGAGGAGGAGGGAACAAGGATCAGTGTGCCAGAAATGGGGAACAGCAGGTGTGAAAGCCTGAAGTCGGGAAAGAATGCTGTGCGTGAAGAGAGCTCTCTGCCTGGGGCACACAGTGTGCATACTGTGTCTTCTCATAAATGAGTGCACAAATGCCCACATGAATGAATGACTGAATAAGGGAGTTCATGGGGGAAATGGGGTGGGGTGCATGTGATCCAGAAGGAAACTCGATGAATCATACAGACCAGCTCTCTTAGAGTGTCTCATAAACCACGCTGAGTTTGAGTTTTATCTGTAGAGTTCTGGGGAGCCATGGAAGGTACCTGAGCATAGAGAGAGCAGGGTCACATCTGGGTCTTTATAAAGATCCACATAACTGTCAAATGAGGATGGGTTGGAGACTGAGTGTCCAAAGAGGAAGCCAGGCTGGAAGAGAATGAGGAAGAAATGGGCCAGGGCAGGGGGTGAGGGGATGGGAAGGAGACAGGCTGGGGAGTCAGAAACCCTTGGTGAGCTCACCAGTGCCTCTGGTGATCATTGCCTGGACAGTGTAAATCAATCTCTCCTCTCTCTCTCTCTCTCTCTCTCTCATGTATGTGTGTTCTGTTTGTCTTCTTCAGCCAGTCTGCTGGCCTGTGGGATCCGCCAAGCCACCAGCCAAATCTCCATCGACCCAGAATCACTCATAGGAATCAAGGGATTTCGGAGTGTCCTGGTCCTCCAGAATGTCACCCAAGATGCTCAAGAATACAGCTGGCACCGTGGTGCAAATGACACTGTGGAAAATATGATTGTCAGCTACAAAGCTCCCTCCAATACCTGGCAGTCTGGGCCCATGCACAGTGACCGGGAGAACGTGACCAAGACAGGTGACCTGACCATCAGGAGGACTGAATTAAGCGACGCAGGGAACTATACCGTGAGGGTGGACTTCAGCAACAGGATTGAGAGAGCAACTGGGTATCTCTATGTTCAAGGTGCGCTGCCAGGTTGCCCCCTTTCCATCAGATCAGGGGGCTTTGAGAGTGAGGTTCCTTGGAGACCATAGTGTCCAAGTCTCCTCCAGCCCCAGGTGACACGGAAGCCTTGGCAGACGGAAGTCTAGCTTCTCTTGCAGAGATGGGTCACTCATTCCCTCCAAGGGTTTCTGTTTCACTGTCAGGGTATCAGTTATCTACTACTGTGTAACAAACAGCAGCTTCAAACAACCTCAATTTATTGTCATGCTTTCCTGTGGGTCAAAAGTCCAGGCGAGCACTATGCTCTAAGACTCACAAGTTGTTGAGCCAGGGCTGTGTATGGCCTGCGTGTGGCACTGTCCACAGGCATTTCACATCACGGCTCTTTGCTTCTTCAGGATCAGCTGAATTCTCTCCCTATGGTCTGCTAAGCAGGAGGCTTAAATAACAAAAGGTAACATTCAGAATGACAGCCCATCACTTTTGCTTTGTTACATAGAAGAAACTCACAGGTTTCACCCACATCTGAGGGAAGGGGATTATCACAGGCTCCCCTGTGGGGCCTCTTGGAATTCTGTCTACTACAGATAGTTCCTGGAGGCACCTCAGGGGTGGAGGGGAGAGTGTGGATTTGAAGACAGGAAGTCCTGTGTTTACCTCTAACTGTGTAGATGTCGCATGTTCCTGAGCCTTTCTTTGTCTTCCTTCTGGGGTGTCCTCAGTTTCCTCATCTGTAGAAAGAGGATAGTGTCTACCCATTGTCTGTTGTAACATTGAACGGAAATATTTGTAAAGCAAATGGGACTCAGATAATGGGAGCAATTATTATGCAGAGTCCAAATACCACCTGTCACTCTGAATTCTACTCACAGCTCCTCAGGTGGGGTGCCTGGTTTTAGGGTCAGAGTTCAGAAACAACCATTAGGTCACATGCCCATGCCAAGAACTCACCATTATTGCAGTGGATGCCTCAGGGATGGCTCAGCGCATAGGACAATGGGCTCAGGCTAGTGTCTATACATCAACCACTCACGGCCACACTGTACTTCTCTGTCCCTCTCAATTCCAGGGCTGCTCTCCTGCCAAGACCCCAGTCCACATCTTACAACTTTTGGCTTCTCACCAAACCTAAAAGCCCCTTTGTAGAGAAGCAGAGCTTGGGGAGGCAGACCCCACCCCTAATGTCTCCTTCCTGCTTCCCCCAGAGTTGGAAAAGAAGCCAGACATCTGGGCTAACACCAGCACTGTGATAGAGTACATGGATTCCGTGGCCACCATTTGCTACACCAATGCCACCATTGTCAAGTGGTATGTGAATTATAAACAGGTGTCCAGCAATGACCAGATGACAATCTCCCCGGACTTCAAGACCCTCATCATCCACAAGGTCGGCCGCTATGACAGAACACTTCAGTGTGAAACAGAAAGCATTCCAGAGTTTCCTCGGAGAAGTGAACCCCTCTCTCTCACCGTGTACTGTGAGTAGTCTGGGGTCACAGAAGTGACGCCAGGGGTGGGCTCAGGGCCTCCCAGGGACATAGCAGAACTGGAACAGGCAGATGAAACAGGCAGAACTGGAGAGCAGGAGAACATAAGCCAGCTAGATCTGGGTTTGAATCTCAGCTCTCTGGACTTAGAATCACCTTCACTGCACAGAAGGACCCGCTATTTAAGATGGAGGACCCAATCCCTACTCCCCAGATTAGAAATAGTGTGAATTTGTTCAGATCCGGCTTTTGTAAAGAGGAGCTTGATTACAACTAATAGCTTTTTTTAATGTTTTATTTATTTTTGAGAGAGAGAGAGGCAGAGCGCAAGTGAGGGAGGGGCAGAGAGCAAGGGAAACAGAATCTGAAGCAGGCTCCAGGCTCTGAGCTGTCAGCATAGAGCTGCCTCAGGACTTGAACTCATGAACCGTGAAATCATGACCTGAGGTGAAATCAAACGCTCAATGGAATGAGCCACCCAGGCGTCCCACAACTAATAGTTTCTTAAAAATGACATTCAATGGGGTGTCTGGGTGACTCAGTTGGTTGAGCATTAGACTTCAGCTCAGGTCATGATCTCACGGTTCATGAGTTTGAGCCCTATGTCAAGCTCTGTGCTGACAGCTCAGACCCTGGAGTCTGCTTCAGATTCTGTGTCTCCATCTCTTGCTCTGCCCCTCCCCAGCTTGTGCTCTGCCTCTCAAAAATAAATACATGTTAAAAAAAAATTTTAATAACATTCAACTCATGTTTTTAAATTTTTTAATGTTTTGTTTATTTCTGACAGAGAGAGAAAGAGAGAGAGAGAGACAGTATGAGCAGGGGAGGGTCAGACAGAGAGGAAGATACAGAATCTGAAGCAGGCTCCAGGCTCTGAGCTGTCAGCACAGAGCCCAACGTGGGGCTCGAACCCACGAACCATGAGATCACGACCTGAGCCACAGTTGGACGCTTAACCGACTGAGCCACCCAGGCGCCCCTAACTTATTAAATTTTCAAATCCCAGATTCCATTGAGCCTTTTATGTCCACTGATCTTTTTACTCTAGTTTTCCAAATTTAGTAAAATCGCCTTCACTTTTCCTTTTACTCACATTGAACTGTCTATGCTCTCTTAAACAGTCTGACCATTCATCTATTCTCTTTTCTGCATGACCCTCTTTGGCCGCCCACCAGGGCAAGTACGCAGCCCAGCCAGACTTCCCCCAAATCTCAGACAGGTCTTGTAAACCGAAGACATCGACTTATGTAGACATACAATGAGCCTTGGGTCTTACAAAGAGCCCGGGACCTTTCACATCGACCAAACTCTTTCACATCTCTCAGCGGTGAAAAACCACAAGTCCTGAACGGTTTTCACACCTCAATCCGGAACCACGTGGAGTCTGTCAGATTTCCTAACAAACATGCTGGAGAAAGCGATCACAGAAGAGACAGCTTCTGGCCTCATACATGGCTTACTGGTCAGAGGCTTGCAACCAAGAGCCGGGACCAAGACCCATGGCCTGTAGCTGCTCAGGGAGACTCCTCCCGGGCCATAGGGGAAATTAGCTTTGTCCCTTCGTGGGTCAGTCGAGGACTATGAAATCCCTAGTCCTCTCCTTGGGATCTTGTTTCCCTCATCTATAAAATCGGTCACAAGGGCTATGGGAATTAAGCCAATGTGTGAACCTGTAAAAGAGCCTGGCTTGCAGCAGGCCTCTACTCTATCCCTATTTTACTATGATGTGAAGGGCTATCTCGGGGCTGGCTCATAGTAGGTGCAGATAGCAGAAAACATAATTATAATGGTCGTTGGCACAGCTGCTTTGCATGTGTTCGTGGTGCAAAGTGGGGGCACCTCCTGGTTGAGAAGGGGGTGGACCGCATGCAGGCTGAGGGAAGGAGACAGGATCCCGAGGGGTCAGAACCACAGTTCTGAGACTTGCCTTGTCTCTGCAGATGGGCCAGACGAAGTGCAGCTGAGTACCAGTCACATCATCCGCAATGGCGTCCTGTCTGCTAGGATCGGCTCCCAGGTGCGCATGCAGTGTATCGCCATTTCCAAACCCAGTCCCAAGTACCACTGGATCCACAATGGCTCCCGCCTGAGCTTCTCAGAGGCAGAAATCATCCTCCCAAGTCTGGCCTGGGAGCAGATGGGGAGATACAGATGCATTGTGGAGAACCCCACGACCCAGCTGGCCATGTACAGGGAATTCCAGATCCGGGTGCATACCGCAGGTGAGTCCAGCAGCCTCTCTCTGGGGCTCACACCCCACCAGTCCTCCATGCTTTTGCCTAGGCAGTGCCTGTCATCAGACATCCCATCTCTACCTTACAATGCCCGTGACGGTTGGATAAAATCCTCCATCCTCTGAGGCCCAAGTCCAAAGCTACCTCCTCTCTGAAGCCCTCAGGGACCTCAGATCAGAGCAAGGGTGAGGTCCAGCGAGATACAGCCAGCCAGCACTTACTGAGCACCCTACTAGGTATGTGACCCTCCAGTCTCTCCTCAGAGGAAGTGACCGTTGTTAACACCACCTCCATTGTACAGATGAGAAAGCTGAGCTATGGGAAGTTTGAGTGCTTTATGCAAGGTTCCAGCTCCAATCAGCAGAGGGGGCAGGGCTCAAATTCTGGCCTTACAGCCTGTGCCCAGTTTTGCTGGGCTGCCTCTAAATGAGGCAGGGGACGGGGGCAGTGGTATGAACCAAGGCTGGGGACGGTGGTGTGGGGGAAGCAGAGATCTGTTGCTGATGTGGGGTCTGGAACGTGGCTTGGGGATAAATCTGTACATGGGAAGAGCACCTCTCCGAGCCTCAGTTTCCCCATCTGTAGTGTCAAGATAATAAGGGTCCATATATGACAGCTCCTGGCAGAATTCTGGCAGAATTAAATCAGAGCATGAGGAGCCATCAGTCTGGCTCGTCCCAGAGAGCGAGCCACAGGCACGGCCCACAGGGGGCTACAGAGGTTTATTCTGGTCTCTCCACACTATTTACTCAGCACCTGCTATGCACCAGACATGATCGACCAACTGTGCACAATTATGCACCGACTGATTCACGCCTTTCTACTCCACTGGACTGTGAGCTTCAGGAGGACGGAGGCTGGGAAAACTCTTTGCTCACCATTTGTCCCCAGTGCTTAACATGGTGCGTGGCAGGTTCAGTGAATACCTGTGCAATGAGTCCGTGACCCTGTGTAACCAGCACCCCCGCCCCTGTCACCGTCTACCTCCTTGAGTGGGCTCATTCTTTCCCACTGCACTTCCTGCCGCCTGCGATGATATTAGACATCTCTTTGCTTAACTGTCAACTGTCCACTTCCCAGCTGGAATGTCAGCCCCATGAGGGCAGGAAGTTTTTTGCTGTTGTTTTTGTTGTTCACTGCTGAATCCCTAGCACCTAGAACAGTGCCTTGCACATAACAGGTGCTGACAAATCTCTGAAGAACAGATGTGTGTGTGAGTGAAGGGTTGAGTGATGGTGCTCCTGACCCCCATGTGCCCTCTACTCCAGACCACAGTACTGTTGTGAGCAGCAGCTTCACCATCTCAGGAGCCAAAGTGGTGTGGCTCATCGTGATGACAGTCCTTGGCGGCGTCTACATCTGCGGAATCCTGATCTACGCCTTGATCAGCCATTTCTCCATTAGGTGCCTGTTGCCCTGGTTCAGGGGTGGGGGGCTGGCTGGGGACTGGGTCTCAGAGTGCTGCCCTAAGAGGGGGAGGGAGAGCCAGAAGGGAGAAGGGACAAGCCAGGAATTGGCTGTCAGGAATCATCTGGGGGCAGACAGATAGGTCGAGGACCAGAGCCAGGGACAAAGAGGGAGTGTAGAGATAGTCATGCCTCTGAATAGCAATGGGCTTTCCCCCAGTGACTTCAGCCCAGTGCTTTTGTGTTTACGACGTAGATGTGGAGGTCCGTCTAGAGGGGCAGCTGTGAGAATGAGCGGGGTGGGTGCCAAGCCGCCAGCATGAGCCCAGCACGTGGTAGTCACTACTTAGTGAGTGAAGCTGGGGAAACAGACAGTAAACTACACAGAGGGAGAGACTGGGCAGAGGGAAGATTCTAAACTGGGTTCAAATCCCAGCTCTGCCTCTAGCCGGCCAGGTGGCCATAAATAGATCACACTCCTCCCAGGTCCTCTTAGCCTACCTGGGCCATGTGAAGAGTAATGGCTGCCTATAGGGTAATGGTGGGGGTGGGAGGGAAGCAGACACTTATCTTGGAGGACAAAACAATTAGCAGCGTTCTCAGTACAGAGCAGACCAGAATTTGTCACCCTCAGCACTATCAATATTTGGGGCCAGATAATTATTTCAGTTGGGGACGGGGTATAAGGCTGTCCTTCACACTGTACCATGTTTAGCAGCATCCCTGACCTCCACCGACTTGATATCTGTAACAATTACCTCCATCACTCCAAGTGTAGACAACCAAAATTGACTCTAGGCATTGGAAAGGTCCCAAGGGGCGCCTGGGGGGCTCAGAAGGCTAAGCGTCCGACTTCCACTCAAGTCATGATCTCGTGGTCCATCGGTTTGAGCCCCGAGTAGGACTCTGTGCCGACAGTTCGGAGAGTGGAGCCTGCTTGGAAATCTGTGTGCCTCTCACTCTGCCCCTCCCCCACTCGCACTTTGTTTCACTCTCTCTCTCTCAAAACACAAACAAGCAAATCTTGATTGAGAACCACGGAGGGATGATGGAGACGATGGTGATGGTGGCGGCAGTGGAGGTGGCAGTGACCATGGTGACAGTGATGGTGGCGGTACAGACTGTGGTGACGATGCTGGAGATTTTAGAAGACACGTTCTTTTTTCAAATCATTTTAGTTTTTCGATATGGAGCCTCTCTGTGATCATTACAGGGTCTCTCTGTCAAGAAACTTGCAATACCAATCATCAGTGCGACAACCCATTAGTGCTTTAGCTTGCCATGTGCTAGATGGGTGTAACACTGCCACTGACCTCACAGGGATACCTGCGCTCAGGCTTTTTGATTTAGCCATTCTGGCAGATGTGACAGGGCATCTCAGTGTGATCAATTTCCATTTCCCTGATGTCCAGTGACGTTGACTACCTTTCCTGTACTTACTGGCCATTTGGATCACTAGTGAAATACATGGTTGAGTCTTGTTTCCCATTTTAACAGTTAGGTTATTGTGTTATTAACTGGTAATAATTCTTTATGTATTCTGACTTCAAGCCCCTTTTCAGGGATATATTTTTTTTTTCTTCTAGTATGGCTTGCCTTTTCATTTTCTTTTTTCTTTTTTTTTTTTTAAAGATTTGTTTTAATGTTTATTTCTGAGAGAGAGGGACAGCGTGAGCAGGGGAGGGTCAGAGAGAGAGGGAGTCACAGACTGAAACAGGCTCCAGGCTCTGAGCTGGCAGTCAGCACAGAGCCCGACGCGGGGCTCCAACCCACGAACTGCAAGATCATGACCCAAGCGAAAGTCGGACGCTTAACCGACTAAGCCACCCAGGCGCCCCAAGCCTTTTCATTTTCTTAATCATGTCTTTCTGTGAGTAGAAGTTTTTAATGAAAATTATATATGTGTGTGCGTAATGCTTACTATTATGTTGAATGTCCTATAAGAAATCTATGCATATCCATAAATCCTCTCCTAAATTTTCTTCCAGAGCAATACTGTCCAATAGAAATATAATGCAAGCCGGGGCGCCTGGGTGGCTTAGTCGGTTAAGCGTCCGACTTTCGCTTAGGTCATGATCTCGCGGTTCATGGGTTCGAGCCCCGTCGGGCTCTGTGCTGACTGCCAGCTCGGAGCCTGGAGCCTGTTTCAGTCTGTGACTCCCTCTCTCTCTGACCCTCCCCTGCTCACGCTGTCTCTCTCTCTCTGCTAGAAATAAATAAAATATTAAAAAAAAAAAAGAAATATAATGCAAGCCAAATATGTAATTTCAAAATTCTAGTAGCTATAATAAAAAAACTAAAAAGAAACTGGTGAAATTACTTTTAAAAATTTTTAATGTTTTATTTATTTTTGAGAGAGAGACAGCATGAGCAGGGGAGGGGGAGAGAGAGAGGGAGACACAGAATCTGAAACAGGCTCCAGGCTCTGAGCTGTCAGCACAGAGCCCGATGAGGGGCTCAAACCCACGAACCGTGAGATCATGACCTGAGCCAAGGTTGGAAGCTTAACCGACTGAGCCACCCAGGCGCCCCTGCTTTTAATAATAGTCTATTCAACCCAGTATATCCAAAGTATTATCATTCCAAAGTAATCACTATGAAAAATTGTTAACGGGATCCTTTATCTCTCTTTTTTTTTTTGATACTAAGTGTAGCACCTCTCAAGGACCATATGTGGCTGGTGACTACCCTATTGGGTAGTTTTCATAGTTTTTACTTATACTTTTAGGTTTACGATTCATCTCAGACTAATTTTCTGCATGTGATGTGAAAAAGGGTCAAGTTTCATTGAATCCAAACCTTGACCACTTGTTCTATCAATTACTTGTTTAAAAGTCCCTCCTCTCCCAATTGAATTGACTTGGTGCTACTCAGCCGACTATATACACACTCTGTTTATAGACTCCATTCTGTTCTACACCACAGTGTCCTGACTACTCTAGCTTTATAGTAAAGTCTGTTTTCTCCAACTGTGTTCTTCCTTCACCAGATTGTTTTGCTATTCTAGGTCCCTTACCATTTTTATATAAATATTTCACCATGACCTTACAGGTAGGCTTCTCATCCCTATTTCACAGAGTAGGAAACAGACACAGCATGGAAGGGATTGGTTAGTTAATGAAGGCGCAACGTATAACTTTGCACTTGAAATTCTCTGTTTCCAAAGCTTGTATTCTTTCTGTGGGTACTCACAGCTCATCCCCTGGAGGGCTTCTAATTCTACTGGAATCAGCCCCTGACTTTTCCTTTGTCCCTTGGGGGCCAAGATCCCTCAAGCCAGGGCTGGGTCTCAGCACTCTCTCACTGTGAATCCTGATCTCTGAGTACTCAATACCAGGGGCCACCTTTTCTTGAGGGCCCCAAGGCTCCTTCTCATCAAAGTTGAGTGTTGCATAATGGAGCTCTTCTGGTTCCCCTGAGGAGGGCGTGGCTGCATCTGGGGGAAGGTTGCCTGCCCAAGATTCAATCAGGAGACCCTGAGTGAAGGAAAAGAAAAGGGAGTCAGAGCCAAACAGTGGGGGATAGGATAAGGCAGAGAACACCCAGGAGGGAAGTCCATGAGTTCCTTCATCCATTCATCTCACATACATTTTTGTTGAATCCCCTCGATTCATAACATTTAATACATAACACTTTATTTGATGCATGCATAACACTTTGCCACAACAACTCCATAAGGAAGATATTATTATTGTCTTCATTTTTTCGATATGAAAACTGAGGGTGAACCAAGGAAACAGCGTTCTCCAAGTCCCCAGTGAAACCAGGATCCAGCCTAAGTCCTTTCTAACCCCAAAGCCTGGTGTCTTACTGAGCCCCTCTGTGCATGAGGCCCTGAACTGGGTGCTGCGTATATTGTAGTGGGTACAAGAGGTGTAGACACTGACCTCTTGCAGCTTACTCTTTAATCAAGGGAAGAGGTAAGAAGTGTGTTAAACAAGTAAGTATCTAATGGTGAATTACAATATAATGGACAGGACCTGGGTAAGAAAGAGAGAGAGAATTACAAAGCCTCGATTTGAGCACTGCACCTGTCCTTAGGGAACTCACAGTTTCGTGGAAGGAAAACCAGTCAAAGAAATTATATCCCTGTGATATAGGCAGAAAAACAGCCCCCCACAGATGCCCACTCCCCTAGGACCTATGAATGTGTGACCTTCTATGGCAAAAGGGATTTAAGGATGGAATTAGATTAAGGATATTGAGATGGGAAGTTTGCCCTGGATTATTGGGGTGTGGCCAATGTATTCACAGGGGTCTTTATCTTTACAATTAAAAGGAGACACAGAGGGGCTTGAAGATGTTATTCTCATGTCCATGAAGACAGAGCTGGGCCATGAATGAAGGGATGCAGACGCTTCTAGAAAAAGCAAGAAAAATGCATTTCTCTCCTGGAGCCTCCAGAAGGAACTCAGCCCTGCCTGCCAGCGCCTTGATTTTAGCCCAGTGAACCCCACTCTGGACTTGTGACCTCTGGAAGTGTAAGATGATAAATGTATGCTGTTGTAAGGCACTAAATGTGTAGAGCGACATTCTCTGCTGCTCCTACCCCGCCCTTGAGGAGAGAACACTTCAATGAAACGGTTCATGTTTTTGTTCTTCCCATTCTCTCTTGATTGTTCAGAGTAAGAGTTACACACACACACACACACACGCACACACACAACCACTTCCTGACACTGTTGTTATCAAGATCTCTGCTCAGTGAAACCCACATGGGCCCCTTTCAGTCCCTGCCCCCTGGACTTCGCAACAACAGAAAGGTCACCCAGCTGCCTGCCTTCCCTAAACAAAAGCTCTTCTTTTCTGGGCTGCAGGGTTTCCATCAACTGCCCTTGCCGCCTCTTTGCTGGTTGCTCTGCATTTCCCCAACCCCTAAGTATCAGAGGGGCCCCGGACTCTTTCCTTCTTCAACTTCACCTTGTGACCTCATCCACTATACCCGCTTCATGTCATCCACAGGCTAATGGCTCCCAAAGCCTCACCTCCAGCCCACTCTCCCTCCTCAACTGCAGACTCCGATCCGGTGGTGAACTTGAAACCCCCGTTCCCTTGTCCAAAACACACACATATTCAAAGGAACTCCTCCTTTGCTCCTCCCAAAACTCTTCCTCCTACAATCTTCTCAAGCACAATGATCAAAGCCTCGGTTCTGCTGGTGGCTCTCAGCAAAAATCCAGGAGTCATCCCAGACGCCTCTCTGTCACTCATACCCCACCCGCAGTCCGTGAGCAGTTTCCATTCAGACTTCACCCGCAAGGCGATCAAGCCCCACCCTCATGACGTCTTGGTTCCAGCCACCAGCCTTTCCAGCCTGGAATGTTCCTCTACCTCCTTTCTAACTTCCCTGCCACACACAGTCCCTTCTGCACTTAGTGGCCAGAGGGATCTGAGAGAATGAAAGCTGGATTGTGTCCTCCTTCTGCTCAGACGTCTCCAGATGCCCACAGTGGACTATGCGTGCAGACATGAGTTACACACACCCTGACGTCTCCAAATCCATTTCCCACTTGTTGCCACTTGCTTCCCTCTGTCTAATTACACAGACTTCCTGCTGGTCCTCCATTCACTAGCCCGCCTCTTATTTGTGAGCATTTGCACCTGCTATTTCTTCTGCCCAGCATGCTTTGTGATCACAATAGACTGCAAACTCTTGAGCCTCTTTCATATCTTTGCTTAATTATCACTAACACACAACACAGGCCAAACCTATGGAATGGGAGAGAATATTTGCAAATCATATACCTGAAAAGATGTTACTATCCGGAATATATAAAGAACTCCTACAACTCAACAACAAAAACCCCTCAAATAACTCGGTTTTTTCAATGGGTAAGAAAAAAACAAACCACCTTGAATTGGACATTTCTCCAAAGAAGATATACAATGGCTAACAAGCCTATGCAAAGACACTCACCATTGCTAATCATTAGACAGATGCAAATCAAAAATACAATGAGCTATCGTCTGACACCCATGAGGAGTGAGATGACGCTCGCTATAAAAAGCAAAAACAAAAAGAAAAAGAAAAAACAGCAAGTGTTGGCAAGGATGTGGAAAAAACGAACCCTTGTGCACTGTTGGTGGGAAAGTAAAATGGTGCAGCCACCGTGGAAGACACTCTGGTGGTCTCTCAGAAAAATTAAAATGGAAACTGCCATGATGCAGCAATTCCACTTCTGAGAGCTTATCCCCTCAAATGGAAAGCAGATCTCAAAAAGATATCTGCATGCCCATGTCCATCGCAGCATTATTCACAGTAGCTGGGGTTGGAAGCAAACTTAATATCCATCTGCAGAAGAATGGATAAAGAAAACGTGCTATATGCCTACAACAGGGTATGATGCAGTCTTTGGAAAGTACATCCTGTCAGAGGCTACAACACGGATAAACCTTGAGGACGTTATGCTAAGTGAAATAAGCCAGTCACAAAAAGACAAAAACTGCACGATTCCACTTCTGTGATGTATCTACTAAAGCCATCAAACCTACAGAAGCAGAAAGTAGAATGGTGGCTGCCAGCGGAGGGAGTGTCAGGGGAAGTGGGGAGTCGTTGTCCGATGCACACACACACACAGTTTGTTTTGCAAGACGAAAATGTTCTAGAAATCTGTTGCACAATCGTTTACTTAAACATGGCTACAAAACTTTGCCACAAAAAATAAAGAACAGATAAAACACAAGCTGTCTCCCCAGCACCCCTGTCTCTGTGCCCTTCATTTCCCCCCAAGTACACATCTGCCTTTCACGTTGTAGTCACTTATTTGTTGTTTGTTTGTTTGATTGGTTTGGTTGTACCCTTCTGTCTAGACTAAAACCTCATGGAACCCAAGATGAAAAAAATTTTATTCATAGATGAATCTCTGGCTCTTGCAATGCCTGTCACTTGGCAGGGGCTCAATAGCATTTCCCAAATGAATTAGTGAATAAAAGATGCATGGTACTCTGCTCAAAACCCTCCAAAGACTTCCAGTCACATCTGAATATAAATGAATGAAAAATGTGACATTTACTTGGGAGCATGAAGGCTGAACAGTAATGAAGAAGTGGAAATGGGAAGGAAGAGCATTAGAGGAGAGAGAAACAGCCCATGCAAAGACCCAGAGGCACAAATAACCTTGTCCAGAGGAGTCCAGTGTGGATGGAGTAGAAAGTAAGAGTGACTTTCTGAGTCAACTAGAGCCTGAGGCAGAAGAAAACATGTGTGCTCATACATATATATATGTTTTGTGTTTTTAAAGGCCATTCACCCCACAACATTAAAATAATTAAAATATTATTGCAAACTTGAAGAATGTATGTAATAAAACATGACTTTAAGTTTAAAAATTTTATTTATACCCGAACCTGAATTTATGATAATTTGCTTTCCTAGCTTTACTGGAAGCAAACACAGATAGGACATTTTCAAAATCAACTTCTCTGTGCCTTTCATTTTCAATTGAGAATACTGCCATGTTTGACAATTTTTCTGGACTCAGTTATGATCTTAAATAATTTTTTAATTTTTTTGAAGAGAGAGTGCATGATCAAGGGAGAAACACAGATGGAGAGAGAGAGAATCCCAAGCAGGCTCCATACCATCAGCTCAGAGCCCAACACAGGGCTCAAATTCACAAACCTTGAGATCATGACCTGTGCCAGAATCAAGAGGTAGATGCTCAACCGACTGAGTCACCCAGGCACCCCTTAAATAATTTTTAACTAACTTTAGTTTAGTGATCCTGCCATTATTTAGATTTTTTTTATGCTTTACTCATTATGGATTTTTTGCCTTAATTTTTTTTTAATTAGTACATGAAAACATTATTTATCTGGATTACTGAGATTTTGGAACCCCTCCTTAATTAAGTTTTGCATCTGGGGAAAAGGCCTCCCTCACTTCACCCTAATGCTAGTCCTTCTGGAGAGGTAGGTGCTTGAGAGGCCCAACTATGTAGGGCTGAAGAGTTTGGACTTTACTCTCTAGGTCAGGGGTCTGCAAACTATGGCCCACGATTAAAATACGGTCCACTGCCTGTGTTTGTAAATAAAGTTTTATTAGAATGCAGTTGTGCTCATTCATTTGCATATGGCTGTTTTCACTCTACAACAGCAGAGGTGAGTGGTTACAATAGACTGTAAAGTGTGCAAAGCCAAACAATATCTCTCTGGCCCTTAACAGAAAAAGTTGCCACCCTGTGCGTTAGACAATGTGGGCAAACAGGTGTTCAAATGCAGAGGAACTGGATAACGGTGGCTTTTAGATGACTGCTTGGTGTAGGACAAGGAAAGTGAGAGCCAAGGAGATGAGGAGGTCCAGGAAAAAGATTCTGAAGCCTTGGCAATGATGGGGGTCAAGACAGAGAGAGGGGGGCCGATGCTGGCTGTGCTTCAGAGGAAAAATGGTCATGATGTGGTGAATTTGGGGCTGTAGGAGAAGAAGGGGAGGAAAGAGAGAAGGTGACTCCTCCATGCCTGGCCAGAAAGAAAGAGGAGGGAGTGGTTGTGCTGTCCCAAAGAGGGGGAATCCTCAAGGAGGAGGAGGAGGAGATAAGAAGAGCAACCTTGGCCATGCTACGTGGAGCAATCCTGAAGGCCATCCTGGGATAGGTATCCAGCCAGGATGCTCAATGGCGAGATGCTCAGGTCACTCACCTGAGACCCAGACCTTGTGACAGCGTTTGCGCTCTCCATGCCCGTATTCCCTGTGCCCACTGCCGGCTTTGTCGCTTTCTTCCTGTGGGACCTCACTCTGGAAGAAGAGACCAGACAGCCTTTCAGTCTGGCCAGCTCAGGCTGCTGTGGGCAGACTGACCCCCTCCTCTGTTCTCTCCTAAGGGGCTGGAAGGGTGATGGAAGCGGGGGAGTGGTGGTCCCGTTCTGGAGACCCCAGTGTTGAGAATGCAGGCTTCTCCATCCTGGGCAGTGGGGCCAGAGTTCTGTGACAGACTCACCCAGGTGCCATCGGCCTCCTTCCTGCCCTTGCTTCAGATTCTTCACCCAACAGGTCCCTCCATCCTGCGCTCGCCTGTCCTTCCCACCCCAGGACTATGTCTCCCTCCCCAGGGTCAATGCTCACAGGAGGATGACAATGCAGAGAACCAGGAAGATCAGAGCCTTCACACTTGCACCCCCGACTGACCCCAGCATCCCTTCCAACAAAGGCCGTGTTCCTGCAGACAGATGGGATTATTGGTGAAGCCTCCCCAAGGACTCGGTTTCTTCTCCCACCCCCTGTGGGATGCCAGGTTGCTCCAGCCCCTCTGCCAGACTCAAAACACAGGGACCTGGGGCTGGGGGAGGAGTTAGGGCCAGGTGAGTGAGGCACCCAGGGGCTGGATTGCAGCCTGTCTTTACTTAAAATGCAGTTACTTTGCTCACGGTGATATTTATTTTGTGTTCGTTTATATTTTGAAAATGCACTGCGTTGCAATATTGCTTCTCGTTACTGAGAGTTTTTGGCTTTTGCTTAAATTTAAAAAAATTTTAATGTTTATTTTTGAGGGGGGGGCGGCAGAGAGAGGAAGACACAGAATTCAAAGCAGGCTCCAGGCTCCGAGCTGTCAGCACAGAGCTTGATGGAGGGCTCGAGCCCACGAGCCAGGAGATCGTGACATTAGCTGAGGACAGATGATTAGCTGACTGAGCCACCCAGGAGCCCTGGCTTCTCAAATTTCCTACACGTGGTGCCCTCCTCCCTGCCCCACAAATCAAGGACCTTGGGTCCTCAGACACACCTGTGCAGGCCCCAGCCCCTCTCCTCCAAGACCCACCCCCTTCCCCTGGCTTCCCCTCCCAGCCTTTACCCCACCCTGCAGCTGGGGTCTGGCTGGAGGAGGACAGTGATACTGGAGGTGGCGGGGGAAATCCAGGCCTCCCAGGGGAGCATGGACCAGAGCTGAGCTTCCCTAAAGGGCCAGGGGGTGCTGCTGGGGAGACTGAGGGCAGGTGCTGTGCTTCTCCTCCAGTCACGCCCCACAGACGCACTCACTCTGCAGCGAGAGGCTCAGGAAGACGTGCTGGGAGCCCAGCGCGTTCTGAGCTCGGCAGGTGTATTCCCCTTCATCTGTCTCCCATAGCCGAGGCAGCTCCAGCACCCCCGGGCTCGGGCTGTACAGGGTCAGGTGCCCCTGGGCCCACGTCAGCCTGGCAGGTGGGTTGCTGCTGACGACACAGACCAGGCGCAGGGACTGGCCCTCCAGGACGGAAAGAGAAGAGCCATTCTCCAGAGCTGTGGGTGCTGGGGAAAAAGAGACCGAGGGTCAGAGAGACCAACAGACAGAGAGAAACTGGAAGGACATGAAAAGAGACCGGGTGAGGGGACAGGGAAACAGAGGTAAAATGAAGTGCAGGAAAAGGCGGACTTTCTCCCCTTGGTGGTGGGAACGCGCACTTGTCCACCCTCCATGCAGGACAACTTGGCCGCATTTCTCAACTTGGAAAGAATGTAAAAGCTACATTTTGCTTTTAGGAACTTTTCCCACAGACATACGTACACATAGTTGTGAAAAGTGACACAAGATTACTTACTCATCATAGCACTTTGGTTAATAAAACGAGAACCGTGATCTTCCATTAGTGGAAGATGCACACAGTGGCAGAATCCATCCATGCGAAGGGATCCACACGGTCACAGAGAAGAGCCAGGACGGGCTGTGCTACTGATTGCAAAGGACCCCTTAGATCCTTTAGGCCAACACACCGAGGCTCTGAGCAGCCTCTGGACACCAGTCATTTCCCAGGAGGGAACTGAGCCTCTGAGGGCATATTTGCTGTGCATTATGAGTACCTGTCCATGGGAATATACTACCGGTTCAAAAGTACTCAAACAAACAGTCGTCAAGGGAAATAAAAGCTGCGGGAGTCGGGAGGTGCGTGACAGGGGGCAGGTGTGCTGGGAGCGCCTAGTCCTGTTCTGCTCTCCTGATAACGGGGAGAGCAGCAGTGGGGGAGGGGCCGATGGCAACGGCTGCTCACAGGGCATGGGGGCGGGGGAGGGGAGGACCACTGGGCTCCCCCACCAGAGGGACCTGGCCCTGCCCTTGCTCCCTGCATACCAAGAGGAGGCTCTCTCCTACCTGTGGCATTTTCTCGGAAGACAGTGACTGTCAGGTTCCGCGGAGAGTCTGGGACAGAAAGACATGGCAGATTCGTGTCAATGGAGAGGGCTGGTCATTGGCCCTCAGTCCCCAAAGGAGGGTCATAAATAGGAAGAGGATGGAGATGGGCACCATCCTGACCCCCTCTCAGCCCAGATTCCAGGATCCAACACCCAATGTGCCAGGCCCACCCCCAGCCCACTGCCCTCTGGACCCCATCAGGGACCCGGGTGGCCCTGGCCCGGCTCTCACAGGACACATTGAGGTGGATGGTCCTCATCGTGGTCACTCTGGTCCCAGGCAAGGTCACCTGACAGGTGAGGTTGGTACCGTGGTGCTGGGGCCGTGGAGTAAGGGTGACCACGGAAGAGAGAGGGTGGGTCTTGGGGCCCAGGGAAGTGAGGGCGTCTGACATCCAGGAGAAGATGGGGGGCCTGCTCCATTCACACGCCCAGGCCACAGAGCAGGTCAGGTTACTGGGGTGTCCAGACTCCAGGGTCCCCGAGATGAAGATGTCAGGCATGTGGGTCAGGGCTGGTGAGGAGATGGAGAGACAGGGCATCAGGAGGAGGGTCTGAAGTGCAGCCTCAAGCTTTGGTCCAGCTCCTGCCTCTAAGCCCCAACGTGTGTTGCCCACAATCCCTTCCAGATTGTCCTGGGACCCCCAACCTTCCCCTGTGGCCTCTCCCGCAGTCTGCTCCTTACCTGTCACACGCAGGGAGAGCCGGTTCTGTGTGTAAGTGTATCTCACAGAAGGCCCTCTCTCCACCCTAAAGATGTATGTCCCTGAGTCACTTCTCCGTAAGTCTCTGATGTCCAGGGAACAGTCATAGGCCTGGGGGGTTCCAAGGAGGTAGAATCGGCCCTGGGTCTCCTGCCGCACTTTACGACTGGGGTTGTTTGTGGCCACTGGCTGAGCATAGGCCCCTTCCCGGAACCAGTAGCCGAGAGCTGGGCTAGAGTCATACCGGTCTTCCTGGGGATAGGAGCATCTGCAAGGCACTCGCACACACAGGCCCTCCTGCGCTTCTGCGTCCTGCGCTTGCAGCCAGTAACCCCCTTGCGGCCCCTTCCCGGGCCTGCTCTGGCCCTCGGCCCCCTCCCTCCTCCAGAGCAGGGCGAACAGCAGCAGAAGCATGTCTGGGCTTGGCGGGGCCAGGTCCCCGGGGAGGCTGTTTCTCCAGTTTATCTCAGAAACTAAGAGCTGCCAGATTCGGAGGAGGCCCCGACAGGAAGGTGACGGTGATGTCAGAACTGTGACGCTCCTCAGAGAAGGAACTTCACACCCAGACGCTGTCAGGTCAGGGCCGGGACAGCCCTTGGGGATCAGCCACCCACCACCACATGTCCACTCCTGGGGACCCTGGGCCGAGAGGCAGAGGTGAAAGTCTCGCCCAATTCGCACCCCCTGCAGGGCTCTGACCCCCCCCCCCCATTTCCTGCCTTCCTACCGATGACCCTCCCTTCTTGGGGTCATTTTTTTGCCAAGTGAAAACAATGGGTTCCTTTGGGCCAGACCCCCTGAATCACAGGCTGTAAATGTCTGCGGAAGTCATGTGGGGATGCAGCCCCGGGAGACGGGGAAGGCCAGGGGTGGGGGTGTGAGGAGGCCACCTCTCCTCCCTCCCTTGGAATCCACGTGGCGGGACTCCCCTCCCTGCTCACGGGGTCACACACTTGCCCCGGGCGCTGGCCCTGGAGTCGCTGTCCAGCAAGGAGACAGTAGGTGTGGGTGCCCAGGGCTCCCTGTGACAGGGGACACACGGGCAGGGGTTATGTCCCAGGAAGACTGGGCACAGGGGACACTGGAGCAGGGGAGGCGAAGATCCCAAGGACATGGAGGGGAGACTGATGCAAAGGACACCTGGGAAACAGAAGCTGTGACTGTGCATGGGGTTGCTATGGGGGGAAAGGGCAGAAGAAAAGGAGCCAGTTTCGAAAGGGGGAGAAACTTCCCCTTTCGTTGCGGCTGCCTGGGCGCCAGGACGATTTCTCCACCGCCGGACTCTCATGCTTTTTTCCATGGCTCCAGCGCGGGGCCGAGGCTGCCAACCTCTGGGGCTTTGCCGTGTGGTTGTGGTCCCAGGAGTCAGGTGTGCAGCAGACACGGAGCGAGGAATGCCAGCTGGGCGTCATCCCCCCTCGGGGTGGGTTGACTTCGTGAGAGAGGAGACGCGCACCTGAATTCACAGAAGGTCGTGCTCAACTGTGTGGCTGGGGGTTGGGGGGGGGCTCTGGGAACCCTGGGAGGTGGTGCCTCCTTCAGCCTATGTTGGTTCTACTCACACATTTTGGAGGGGGAACTTGAGACACACGCATGAAGAAGAGGCTCCATGAGAACAACTCAGGGATGCATCACAAAATAGAAATAGAACATTGCAGGCGTCCTGTACCATCGCTTCGCTCCGCATCCCTATTGCACACCACGCTCCCCCCAAAGGAGCCCCTAGACTCACTTTAATGCTAACTATTCCCTTGCTCTGTTCTTCCGAGTTTTAGTACCCAAGCATGCTGCCTGCAGTACTACGGCTCTGCCCATGTTCAGCTTAAGACTGTGTGTGCGCAGGAAACATTAGTCTGCTTTCTTCCACGCAGCTACACCAGTCTGCCCATCCCTCATTACCCCTGCCCGGAATCCATGCCCATAACCGGGGGTACAGTCAGCACTGGGGTCACTGAGAAGGGAAGGGCAGGATTTCAGCGTGCAGAGGCGCTCCCACACCATCACCAATTCCTGCATTTGCTGCCGGTGCTGCCCTGCAGCCCCATCCCGTGCTGGACAACACCCTCTCTCCCACTGCAGCGTCCGTTGCAGCATCTCTGCAGTCAGAAGGGTTGGACCACACCCGGTCTGTGTCCCGTGGTCCCCAGTGTGCAAAGAGAAGCAGAAGAATGAGGAGAGATAATCTAGCTGTGTGCAAAGGAGGAACTTATAACCCATAGGCCATCAGAGCTCGGCCTTCTAGACCCACTTCTCTGATTTTCAGAAGACACTGAGGGTCAGAGGGGGCAAATGAATTGCCCAAATCATCTACGGATGCCCTGTCTCATGCACCACTGTCTACACAGGGAGCCACTTCATCAGTCTTTGTCAGACCAGAATTCATTGAGCTGGGAGTTGGGAAGCTTACGTTAATCTGACAGGGAAGAATTATCAATTCTTCCCATGAGGTGGTGAGGAAATTTCATTCATTCATTCATTCATTCATTCACTCATTCATTCAACAACTACTTACATTATACCTTCAGGCTTCCGGTAAAGGGGTGAATATGAAAGATGTAGCTCATGTTTGAGGGGAGCAGAGTCTGGTTGGGAGACAGATTCCTGACAATTCCAGTGTCACATGGTAGGAGGCTGGGATGGGGGGGCGCAGGCTAGCGATGGGGGAGGCGATGAGGGAGGCGATGGGGGGACAGCTGGGGCTCTCCCCCTTCTGAACTGCAAGGTGAGTTCTCAGAGACAAGTTGACATGGTAGGGACTCTCAGGCAATCTCAAGGGATGTGAATTCCACAGGTGATCTTGGCAGCCTGAGAATTCCTGAACTCTCAGGTTTTGTGTGTTCTCCATCCCACTCAGTCTCCCAGCATGCTGGAAATCCTCCTCCAGCTGCCAAGTTTTGTGCTCTGTGACCAACGTCACCGCTGCCCCAACGGGGGAAGGGGGGGCGGCGGCGCTACCTCCGAGCAGGACTTACCTGGCTGGGGATGAGGGATGGTCCCTTGGGAAGGGTGATGGTGCTGTCCGTGGTGCTGATTCGTAGGGAAGCGCGGGCTTTGGGTACGTCCACGCTCTGTGGAGGGGCCCGATTACACAGAACAGGGATCCTAGGTCTGGAGTGGGTACAGGCGGCATGTCAGATATGCTGGAGAGGGCGTGGGTCCGCCTGGGAGGAGAAACTCAGGGGGAGGGAAGGTCTCAGTCTCTCCTCCTTATCCTTCTATCCACCCTCAGAAATGTCCTATCGACAATGCCAGGCTGTTGTCACTAGTTCAAGAGGAGAAAAAATGAAGGTTCTGTGTTGCCCTTTTACATTTCTCATTCCATTTCATTTTCTGAACATGTCTGACAGAGGGATAATGTCTTCATCAGAGAGAGGAGGCAGCCACCACTCAAGACACATGGGAAGCTGTAGGAACTAGCTTCCAGAGACAATCCTAAACACCCCTGCCCCTTTTACACGAACATGGGGCTCCTCTCATTACGAGATAAAGTTGCTATTATTACCTCCTCTTCTTGAATCAAGGTTGGGTCCATGACTGCTTTGATTTAGAATGTGGAGGACAAGATGTTCCCAGACTCATACAGCTTAGACATTAAGAAGGACTGCTAGCGGGGCACCTGGGTGGCTTAGTCGGTTAAGCGTCCGACTTTCACTTGGGTCATGATCTCGCGGTTCGTGGGTTCGAGCCCCGCGTCAGGCTCTGTGCTGACTGCCAGCTCAGAGCCTGGAGCCTGGTTTCAGTCTGTGACTCCCTCTCTCTCTGACCCTCCCCTGCTCATGCTGTCTCTCTCTCTCTCTCCTAGAAATAAATAAAACATTTAAAAAAAAAAAGAAGAAGGACTGCTAGCTTCCACTCCTCCTTGCACATTCCTGGGTGTCTATAAACAATCTGGGGGACCCTGATGGAGAGAGAGGCTACACAGAGGAATCCTGAGGTTCAGACATCCAGGCCCAGTCCCGGCCGCCATCACAACATGACTGCCTGAAAGAACCCAGAGCAAGACAAGGAGTGAAACTGTCCAGCTGGGCTCTAGACGATTTACAGCACCGTGAGACAGAATGCAGTGACTGTTTGGGCTACCGAGTTGTTGGGGGCCTTGATGTTCAGCAATAATAACTGAAACAGCTTGCACAAATCATAGCTGATAGGGAAAAGGTAATGCTCTGGAGATTTACAGGCCTGATGAACTTTTCTACATACTGTATTTCTTTAAAATTTTTTTAAATGTTTCTTTACTTATTTTTTACTTTTTTTAATGTTTTATTTATTTCTGAAAGAGAGAGAGAGTGTGAGCAGGGAAGTGTCAGAGAGAGAGGGAGACACAGAATCTGAAGCAGGCTCCAGGCTCTGAGCTGTCGGCACAGATCCCAACGCGGGGCTCAAACCCACGATCCCTGAGATCATGACCTGAGCCAAAGTCAGATGCTTAACCGACTGAGCCACCCAGGTGCTCCTATTTACCTATTTTGAGAGACTGCAAGAGACAGCAATATGGCGCTCAAACCCACGGACTGTGAGATCATGGCCTGAGCTGACATCACTAGTTGAAGATTTAACTGCCTGAGCCACCCAGGCTCCCCTTTTACATACTGTATTTAAAGGATGGTTCTTAAGTGGGTATCTGAAGCCTTCAGTGAAGAAATCTGTGGAGTTTTGCCAGGCTGGGACTACATTTCCCAGAAGCCCCTTACTTGTTTGCTTCCAGGTTAAAGCTGACCGCAAGAGAAGGGAGAAATTGAAGCAGCAGCCATGGGGCTCTGAGGGTCAGTGGAGGAGCAGGTACTATTACAGCTCTCACACTCTGTGGCTGTTCTGGTGGCTCATCTTGCTGGCTTGACATACCAGCTGCTCAATTGCTGGGAGTGAAGAGGGTGTTGGAAGAAAGTGGCTGAATTTCCAGAAGCAAGGGCCATTGAGCCCTGTTGCATGGATTGGTGACCCTAGTGGACACAGGTGGCCCAGAGAGAAGTTTACAGTGACATGCAAAGGATCCAGGAAACAGTGTGTCTGGCATTTCTCTCCTACCAAGACATTGTTCCAGGATCTCTTTAACCTGACAATTAGGGCCATTTGCCTATTCACAGGAGCCTCATTGTCCCTGGGCAAAGGACAGGATATGGCCAACTGTCTCAGTAGTCAGAATGACCAATGCCCAGTTGTGTGTGTGTGTGTGTGTGTGTGTGTGTGTGTGTCTGTCTGTCTGTCTGTATGTATGTATGTATGTCTGTGTGTCTGTCTGTGCTGAGTAAATGCCTAGATTAAACATTATTTCTGGGTGTGTCTGTGAGGGTGTTTCCACATGAGATTAGCGTTTGAATCAGTTGACCCAGGAAAGTAGATAACCCTTTCAGGTGTCAATAGGCATCATCCAAGGTCTGAAAGAACAAAAAGCAGAGGAAGAGCAGACTCATTCCCTTCCTGTCTGCCCGTGAGCTGAGACATTGGTCTTCTCCTGCCTGTGCACTGGGATCTGCAACATCAGTTCCCTCTGATTCTGAGGCTTTGGGACTTGGACTGGAATTACACCTCTGGCTTTCCCGGGTCCCCAGCTTTCAGGTGTCAGATTGTGGGACCTCTCAGCCTCCATTTTTGCTCCAGTTCTTCATAGTAAATCAGTTTGGTTCTGTCCTCTGGAGAACCCTGTTTAATAAAGTCAAAAGGGAGACAAACAGACTAAGGAAGACTTCATGGGTTATATTTCCTACTTTCTCTTTCTTTTCATGAGAAATAGAAGCCACCGAAGGTGGAAAGCTAGAGAATCAGGAAGTGAAATGGTCTGTGAAAACACAAATCCATCACACCTTAGTCCCATCTCTAGAAAGAGGGAGAGTAGGTCAGGCCTCTCAAGGCCTCTCAGCTCTGCTCCCTGGGGGCCTCCACACCTGCAGTGATGACATGGGTTTCAGTAACTCCAGGCGGGTGGGACAGCTCAGCCCCACCTAGAACTCAGGAACTTCCTGGAGACTTCCCCAGGGAGGGCCAAGCCTGTTCACCTGGTGTTGTAGATCTAGCTGAGGCTGTAGGTGAGGAGGAAACCAGCCCCCATGAGGGCCCCTCTGAGCAGGGTGAGAACCAGGGGCATGAGCCCTCCTGCTCCCCAGTCATACAGCTGCAGGAAGAGGGGCTTCTGGGGAGGGGGGGTGACAGAGGATAAAGTTCCAGCCCTTGGCCCTTCCACATCCTAAACACCTGGCCAGGCTGTCCACCCTCAGAATCTGTGTCACAATTCACTTTGCACAGAGAGGCTGGAGGAAATGACTTGGGAGCCCAGTGGGTGCTGAGTCTGGCAGGTGAATTCCCCTTCATCTCCAGGCCCTACATGGGGCAGCTCCAGGACTCCAGGTACTGAGGGCTGGGAGCGGGTCAGGGCTTCTCCCTCCTGGACCAGCTCAGCATGGCAGGGGTTTGCTATTGGACCAGGATTCAGTGTGGGGTGGACAGCGATGGTGGAGCTGAGAGGTGTGTCTCTCCCGCTTCCCAAACCGACACAGAGGATGCATGACGATTTGACCCAAGCTCATTTATAGATAAATCCAGAAGTCTGGAGTGGCTGAAAGATCCTGGAGGGAGAGAGGCTTAGCTGCGGCTGGAAGGAGGAGGGAACTGGTCATATTAACATATGGAGGAAGGCACCTCAGGTAGACTTTGCAGGTAGACTGACTGCAAAGGCCCTGAGCCTCGTAGATGAAAGGAAATGCAAATATCTCTGGGGCCTGCTGGAGGACAGAGACATTTCTGCACCCAATAAGCTGAGGACATTACCCTGAGGTGCAGGGCAGCCACCAGAGGGCTCTGAGCAGGGAAGCGGCAGGGAAACCTTTCTGGGCCTGTTCTGTGTGGGACACAGACTTGACAGGAGACACTGGAGGCCTGGAGGCTGGGGACCAGGAAGGAGCAATGGTCAAGGCCATGGGGGGGGGGGGACAAAGAGGGGATGAGGAAGGGAGCAATCTGGGACATTTTCAGAAGGTGAGGCTTACAGGACCCATTGATTCAAGGGTGGGAGAGAAAAGGAGGCGTGTGGAGTGAGTCAGGAGTTGTGACCCAGGTAACTGGGGGGATGGAGACCCATGACCCCAATTTCTGCACTTCAAAGTGATATTTGGACCCTGCACCAAAGCCCTTAGAGAGAGAGACTCAGAGTCCACTCTCATTTCCACCCTAGACTCCTCTGGCTCCTGGACCACTCACCTTCCTACAGTATGGACTATAGCAGCACTACCAGCAGCAGAAACACCTCTTGAGCCATAAATGCCAGGCACTGTCCTGGGACAGTCTGGCCACCAGGGTCTCACTATGGGAAAAGTGGTTAAAAAACAAAAACAACAACAAAAACAAGAGGAAGCCAGCAGCTATGAAAAGGATAGAGGCTGAATGCATTAGTGCAACTTCAGACCCACCGTTGCCGGAGATGGAGAGGTTCTCGGAGGTGAGCCAGTACCACCTCCCTGCTCTGCAGGACTCAGCGATGTCTGGAGAAAGCAAAAGACTTCCAAAAGTCATACTGGCTGATGTATCTTTCATACTTGGAAAGTTTCATGAAAAATGGGTGTTATTTCTGCCATTCAGAACGTGCCAGTGAATTTTCCCCCCTGGAAAAAGAGGTTTCCTAATGAATCAATTCCCTTATGGATTCATGGCTATTTGGGGTTTTTGTTTCTTCTTGAGACAGTTTCAGTAAATTATATTTTTCTTATAATTTTTATGTCATCTGAATTGTAGAATGAATTAGCACATATCTGAGTGAAACGTCCCCTTACATTGTTCTTAAAGCAAAAGACGTTACATAGAGAAAACAGTTCCGTTTATAAAGAGAAGCTTGATCAATTTTCATACGATAATGACATTCCTGGAATAACCACCTAGATCAAGAGACCCCACCAGCACCCCTTCCCAGTTACTCCCCTCTAAAAAAGTAACCACTATAATAACTTCTATCATCATTAGTGTTTTCTGCTTTTTACTTTTTTCTTTAACTTTTTTTTGTTTTTATTTTTGACAGAGACATAGTGCAAGCAGGGGAGGGACAGAGAGAGAGCGAGATACAGAATCTGAAGCAGGCTCCAGGCTTGAGCTGTCAGCACAGAGCCGGACACAGGACTCAAACTCACGAACCCTGAGATCATGACCTGAGCCAAAGTCAGCCGCTCAACTGACTGAGCCACCCGGGTGCCTCTTGTGCTTGATATGTTATTGTGAGAGTTACCCACGCAGCAGCCATTCCTCCATTCTCACCGCTGAGTTTCTTTTCTCTTTTTTTAGTGTTTTATTTATTTCTGAGAGAGAGACAGCATGAGCAGGGGAGGGTCAGAGAGAGAGGGAGACACAGAATCTGAAACAGTCTCCAGGCTCTGAGCTAGCTGTCAGCACAGAGCCCGACGCGGGGCTCAAACCCACGAACCGTGAGATGGTGACCTGAGCTGAAGTCAGACGCTTAACCGACTGAGCCACCCACGCGCCCCCCTCACTGCTGAGTTTCTTGTGTGCACCTGCCACACACTATTCAATAGGCTATCTGGGTTACTTCTAGTCTGGAACTATTAGGAAGAGTCGTCATACAAACATGGCTTTGACGGGAATATGCACCTTTGTTTGGTATATTTTTTAGAGTGGGATTTCTCAGGAAGTCTAGAGGGTCTGGGTCTCCAGGACCCTGGGCCTAGGGACTACGGAGTCTCAGGTGTCTGGGTCTTCGGATCCCTCAGTCTCGGAAGTGGGGGTCTCTAGGGTTTCTGGTCTCGTCCAGTCCTCTCTCAACTGCTCGCCAGCCCGGAGCTCCACCTCCTCGTGAAATTAAGTATGTACTACGGTTCGCTGGCCAGGACCTCATCTCACCCACTACCCAAAGCCAGGCTCACGTCCAGAGACTACACCCCCTCCCCCCCCCCAACCTCGCCAAATCACTAACAGCTGAGGCACGCATAGAGCCCTCAGCTCACACGCACTGCTACTGTCCCCATCCGACACGCTCACGCGCACCATCACCACCCGCACGGGCACGCGTAGACGCCCTCCGAGCCCCGACCCCGGACTCTGCCCAGTGCATAAAGGAAATCCGGCAGCGCACTTGAGCAATCGATAGAAGGGGCCGCAAGGGTTGCTGGGAGTTGTAGGCCCGGGAGGCCTAGTAGCCGCAGGATTCCGAGTTGCCGCATGGGGTTCTAGGAGTAGTAGGCAAGACTGCCCCAGAGCCTTGTGGGAGTTGTAGTCTCCGGAGCCACTTCCGTGCCAGACTTCCGCGTGCGAGGCGGTTGGAATGTCCTAGTACCGCGTTCTGTCCAGGTGAGTAGTTCCTCCAGGAGCGGGTGGGCCCATGGGCCTCGCTCTTTATTGCGGTGCCATGTGAGGTTGAGAAGCTCGGGGAGTGGTGACCGTAGCCCCTGTGATTCCCTAACGCCTGTGTCCCACAGGCCTTCTGGCCAGGATCCCCGCTTTGGACACTGGCCCATCCTGTCTCTTGCCCGTCTACCCCTTACCCCAGGCGGGGATTCCACCGTCTCCCTCCCCACCCCCCATGCCATTAGGCACATCAGAGCGGCCCCTAGCGTGTCCTCGAGTCTCTGTTCTGATAGAAGGATCACACACTAGCGGCCTTCCCACAAGGCTGCAATCCGGAGGCACCCCTGGGCTCCGCGTTTCTTCTTCTGGGTGCATTTATTAGTCCCTCATTCTGCAGTTCTTTACGGAGCGCCGACACAGTTCCAAGTCCTATGCGAGGTCGGAGGGAGACGCTGGTGGACGAGGCCGGCCCAGTCCCTGCCATTAGTACCCCGAAGGAAACAGGTCGGCCACCGTGGTCAGGCTGGGATGTAGGCATCGTAGCGGCTCTGTGAGCCTAGACCCAGGCTGGATCCATAGAGTCATCACCGGGAAGACACTCAACAGGCATTTCGAGCCTGATGTGTCCAGATGGACTTCCTGGGGACCCCCAGACGAAAGGGCCCCATCTTCCTCCCAGGTGCTCTGGCCAAAACCTCCAAGTCACTTTCCATCCATCTTTGCTCATCAGCCCAGCCCCCACCACAATCCAAGTCTTGTGCAAGTCCTGTGGGCTCTGCCTTCGGAACAGATCCAGAATCCCACCCTTCCCACCTCCACTGCCACCAGCCCCACCCAGGCCACTTGCATCTCTCACTGGCCACTTACGGCCTCCCTGCCTTTGCTCTTGTCCCTAAGGGGTGTTCCTCACACAGCAGTCAGTGGGATCGTTTTACAATGTAAATCAGGGGCACCTAGCTGGCTCAGTCAGTTAAGTAAGCATCTCTTAATTGGGCTCTTGATTTCGGCTCAGGTCCTGATCTCAGGGTTTGTGAGGTCAAGCCCTGTGTTGGGCTCCACGCTGGGCATGGTGCCTGCTTTAGAGTCTCTCTCCTTTTCCCTTTGTACCTCCCCTTCTCTCTCTCTCTCTCTCAAAAACAAAAGCCATGAGTCAGCTCATACCCTTTCGTGTTCAAAATCCTCCTGTGGTTCACATCTCCCTATGAATAAAATTCAAATTCCGTATGATGGTCTATGAGTCTCTGACAGTCTGCAGACTCAACACCTATCGAGGTCTTCCTCCTTCAGGAGGCAGACCCCAGAACTGGGTGACTTTGGATTCAGGGCAAGAGAAGGGATGAGCCAAAGGGACTTTACGTCCTGTCCTGCGAAGGGGCTGGGTGGAAGGTGGCGATGCTCTCAGGAGACAGGAAACAGTGGGACAAGAGCAGGCTTCTGCCTCGCGGAATGGAGGCTGGCCACGTGGGCACCTGGGATCTGGGAGAAGGCGGGGCCGGGATCCTCAGGGGGGCATTCAGAGGACCAGCCGGACGCAGGGCACAATTCAGAGCCCCCCACAAGGAGAGTGGGCTGGGCGGGACCTGAGGACCATGAAGAGGACTCTCCAAAAGAGGCTGAGACTCAGCAGAAGATAAACCAGGGGCAGAGGGAGGATCAAGTCAGAAGTCAAAGGAGAAACAATTTCAAAGGGCCGTTGCACAGCGCTGACAGATGTACCTGACGGTCACAGCTGACGGCTCCTAAGGGCTCCTTGCTGGCCCGGTGACAGGGAAAAGCTGAGCAGAGAAAAGAGCCAGTGCAAACACCTTCCGGTAGGTGTGTCCCGAGTGTCTGAGAGTAGACACCAGCGTGACTGAGGACAGTGGGACGTGAGGTCAGAGAAGAAGGGAGCCAGATCCCAGAGAGCCTCGGAGGCCACTGGCTTTCCCTGAAGTGACAAGGCTTGCGCGGGAGGATGTATAGAGCACAGCGGGCAGGGTCCGCTGGCCGTCTTGTGGAGAGGAGAGGGGGTGGGGCAGGGTGGAGGCAGGGACCCTGGTGAGTATCACTCAGAAGAGGGTGGCAGCCGTGGAGACGGGGGAGACCCATCGCCTTCTGGGTTGAAGCTGTCGTCGCATGGGATTTGCCGTATGCCGTTCGGGCATGTGAGGAAAAGTGGAGGAATGGTCAGGACTTGACATTGTAATTAGGAGTCACCGCAGGGAGGGGAAGAGTGGTGAGAGCAGGCCCGCGTCTGGCTGCTGAAAGGATGGAGCTGCTCTTCACTGCAGGAGAAGCAGGTGTGGCAAGTATTGGGAATCTGGGTTTTCAGGTGCCTGTTAGACATCTGAATGGCACTGGCCCCTGCCTCAGGAAGTCACAGACAGTAAGCAAAGTCACATAAAGTCATTCCACATATGGTGAAAATCCTAGAAGCAGAGTAACCTGCTGGGAGGCCCCTGCATTAGGCCAGGCTGGAGGCGATGGTGGCTTGGGTGGGGGGATTATTGGGTTGACAGGCATGTGAGGCCAAGGAGTGTGTAGCTGGAGGATTGGTTTTGGCTGGGGAGGGACAGGTTGGAAAAGGGGGACAGAAAGGGGTCAAAGATGGGCTGATCCATGTTTTGATACATCTGTAGAAGCTTGAGAGATTCTTATTTTTTTTTTCTTTTTGGTTTTACTTAATTTTGAGACAGAGAGAGAGAGAGAGAGAGCACGAGCAGGGGAGGGGCAGAGAGAGACGGAGACACAGAATCTGAAACCGGCTCCAGGCTCTGAGCTGTCAGCACAGAACCCGATGCGGGGCTCAAACCCACGAACCGTGAGATCGTGTCCCGAGCTGAAGCCAGACGCTTAACAGACTGAGCCACCCAGGCGCCCCGAGATTTTTGATACCAGAGCAGAGTTAAGCCCGGTCCTGGAGGCCCAAATACCCCGCCTGGAAACAAAAGCAACCCCACATCGTCTCCTTGGAGATGGGATCCAGCTGGCTCCCCGGAGACACTGACCCCGCAATAGGGAATCCGCGCGTAACCTGCCCCCCTTCTCGCCCTGTCCAGGGGAAGCCAACTCCTCTCTGCCCGCCCGCAACCCGCGATGCCCGCCCCGCAGTGCGCCTCCTGCCACGCGGCGCGCGCCGCCCTCCGCCGCCCGCGCTCCGGCCAAGCGCTGTGCGGCGCCTGCTTCTGCACCGCCTTCGAGGCCGAGGTGCTGCGCACGGTGCTGGCGGGCCGCCTGCTGCCGCCCGGCGCCGTGGTGGCCGTGGGCGCCTCGGGCGGCAAGGACTCCACGGTGCTGGCGCACGTGCTGCGCGAACTGGCGCCGCGCCTGGGCGTCTCGCTGCGCCTGGTGGCCGTGGACGAGGGCATCGGCGGCTACCGGGACGCGGCGCTGGCGGCCGTGCGGCGCCAGGCGGCGCGCTGGGCCCTCCCGCTCACCGTGGTGGCCTACGCCGACCTGTTCGGGGGCTGGACCATGGACGCCGTGGCCCGCAGCACGGCCGGCTCCGGCCGCAGCCGCGCCTGCTGCACCTTCTGCGGGGTGCTGCGGCGCCGCGCGCTGGAGGAGGGGGCGCGCCTCGTGGGAGCCACGCACATCGTGACGGGTGAGCGCGCGCGCCGCGGCCGAGGGCGCGGGGCGGGCACTGCAGGGGGGCTGCGGGCGTGCCCAGCAAGTGGTGAAGGAGACGCGGGCCGTGCCCGAAGCGGAGGGTCTCGGCGAGGAGGGGGTGTGCCCGCCCGCTGCTGGCACATGCGCAGAGTCTGTGCGCGCCTGGGATGGGCGCCGCCAGCTCTGAGCCGCTGCTTTCTCGCGGGCAGTGGAGGGCGGAGGGGTGCTTGCTGGGGATGCGGCTGGGGTTCCCCGCAGTTTTCAAAATGACCTTCTCGGTCTCCTTTAGCAAAAGGGGGCGCGTGAAGTGGTACCACCCATCAGAAGCCCCCTGTAGTCTGAAACGCAACTCTGAGACTCCCTTTGTCTGTCGCCCTTTCTCTCTGAGAACTTACTCTCTCCCAATCATTGCTTCGGCACGGAATTGCTGGCCATTTCCTGAGCACCAGATACAAGCTGTGTCGCCTAGAGCGATACCTAACCTCGGTTACCGCATCTGTAAAACGGGCTTCTCAATATCGAGGGCCTAGGGTCGCTGGGAATCGGGTGAGTTACGCGTGAGGCACTTAGACCAGAGACTGGGAAACAGCAGACATTACAGAAACGTTTGCGGACCCGATGCGGCACCGGACAGCCTCGCCCCTGCCCTCCTCTCACGCACAGAATTCTAACCTGACAAGTGCTGCTAAGGAAAAATCACACAGATTTTGCTGGTCTCTAACGGGAGGACCCAGTGAAGGGAGAAGCTTTGCGGTCAGGAAGTGGTTCCCGAGTGAGCGTGACCTGAAGGCCGCCTGAGTAACCAGTGAAGGGGGAACCGCGTTGTTGGGGTTCTGAGCAGAGGAAATGGCTTCTGCAAAGGCCCTGAAGAGGGGAAGTATGGGCAGTTCGAGAAGCCCCAAGAAGACCAGTGTTTTACTATCAGACCATGCAGACTCAAGTGTAAGGCGACAAGAGGCAGAATAAGCAGACACGTAGCTGACATCGATGGCGACTGTCGCGTGGATGCCCCCCGCAGTTCCCGCCCGCCTCCCTGCACGCGGTGATCCGCCCTCCCAGGCCCGGGCCGCGGCTCACTGGAGACTCCCCGCTGACTGTTAAATGCCGCTTTGACCTCCGTGCGGCGTGAAGCACACTTTTAACTGCGGCTGACAGGCTGCTTGTAGCATAAAGCACTTTCACCACCTTCCAGAAAACGCAACCAGCACAGGGCCTGCTTGGTGATAAGTGGGTGACAAATGAGGGCCCCCGGGCCGCCTCCTGGAAGCCTGAGTGTGCCCGCCTCTCGGTTCTCACTGTGCCCTACCGCCGCCTGGCTGCCGCGCGGTGCCCCGGGGTCCCCATGGCCCTGTCGGGCCCTCTCTGCCGCTCTCCCCTCCCCCACCTCGCATCTCTCTCTGGGTCCTGGGCGCCCCGCAGTGCCTGGGGGTGGGGTGGGGTGTCCAGCCCGGGTCGCCCACGCTGTGCTGCTCTCCAGGGCGCCCCCGCGTCCGTCTGGGCCCCGGCTACCCCACGGCGGCGCCCCCACCTCACTGGCTCCCCGGCTCTCTCCCCCAGGCCACAACGCCGACGACATGGCGGAGACCGTGCTCATGAACTTCCTGCGCGGCGACGCGGCGCGGCTGGCCCGGGGCGGGGGCCTGGGCTCGCGGGGCGAGGGGCGCGCGCTGCCGCGCTGCCGCCCCCTGCAGCTGGCCTCGCAGAAGGAGGTGGTGCTGTACGCGCACTTCCGCCGCCTCGACTACTTCTCGGAGGAGTGCGTCTACGCGCCCGAGGCCTTCCGCGGCCACGCGCGCCAGCTGCTCAAGCTCCTGGAGGCGGCGCGGCCGTCGGCGGCGCTGGACCTGGTGCACTCGGCCGAGCGCCTGGCCGTGGCCCCGGCCGCGCGGCCCCCGCCCCCCGGCGCCTGCTCCCGCTGCGGGGCGCTGGCCGGCCGCGCGCTCTGCCAGGCGTGCGCGCTCCTGGACGGCCTGCAGCGCGGCCGGCCCCGCCGGGCCATCGGCCAGGGCCGCGGGGGGCGCGACGAGGAGGCGCCGTCGGCGCCGCGGGAGCCGGAGCGGCCGCCGCCCCCGCCTCCCAGCGACCCCGGCCCTGCGCCGGGCCCCGCCGCCGGGGAGTGCGGGGCCGCCTGCAAAGAGTGCTGCGAATAAACCCAAGTGGCCTCCCCCCGGGCTTCCGTGCGAGTTTGGAGTTTGGGAGGGGGGCGGACGGGACCGGTTACCGGCGACCCCGCAGAAGCTGGAGCCGGGACTCCTGCGGCTGAGGGAGGAGGGGCTGGGGGCCTGGACCCCTGGGTCCGAGGGAGGAGGGGCTGGGGTCTGAACTCCTGGGGCCAGGACCCCTGGGTCCGAGGGAGGAGGGGTTGGGGGTCAGGACTCCTGGGTCCGAGGGAGGAGGGGCTGGGGATCTGGACCCCTGGGTCTGAGGGAGGAGGGGGCTGGGGGTCAGGACCCCTGGGTCTGAGGGAGGAGGGGCTGGGGGTCTGGACCCCTGGGTCTGAGGGAGGAGGGGCCGGG